>PVJC01044078.1:0-14260 GCA_004026665.1 Murina feae
CTTGATTGCCAATTGGGGCCTGCTGGCCAACCTCTTAGTCCCTCCCCCTGGTCTGCAGGCTCTGATGGCCTCATGGGGAACAGGGAACTGGGGGTGGGTGTTGGTGGATGCAGGCAGCACCAGGCCAAGTCTCCTGCCTCACCAGTCACCCCCTGCCCTACCAGTTGCCCCACACACAGAGGATGACTGGCATTGGGGAACAGGGCTGGCGAGCGAGTGGGAATGGCCAACCTCTTGGTCCCTCCCCCCAGCCAGCACGCTGCTCTGATTGCCCAATGGCAAACAGGGAACCAGGGATGGGTGGCAGCAGAGGGAGGAGCAGAGCTGGCTGCTGGCAGGTGGGGAAGATGGCCCTGATCGCAGGCCAGGCCTAGGGACTATACCTGTGCATGAATTTCATGCACCAAGCCTCTAGAGTGTGTGTGTGTGTGTGTGTGTGTGTGTGTGTGTGTGTGTGTGTGTGTATGAAAAGCCTAGCCAATTTGTCTCAGTGGATGAAGTGTCGGACCATGGACTGAAGAATCCTGTTCAATTCCAGTCAAGGATATGCACTTCCATTGGGGTTCAATCCTCAGCCCTGCTTGGGGTGCAAGCAGGAGGCTACCAATAGATGTGACTCTCACTTTGATGTTTATCTTTCTGTCTCCCCTTCTTTCCACTCTCTCTAAAAATCAATGGAAAATATGACGAAATTAATAACAACAAACATAACAGAAAAAAAACACAAAGTAAAATCAAGAAAATTAAAATTAAGAAAAAACAAACAAACATTTTAATAGTCCCAGAAGCCTAATATCTTGAATATAACATCAGATTTATCTGATAATTATTTATAATAGACTCAATATTTTTAAAATATGAAAGTCAATTTTCTTTTTATTTTTTATTGATTTTTTACAGAGAGGAATGGAGAGGGAGACGGAGTTAGAAACATAGATCAGCTGCCTCCTGCACACTCCCTACTGGGGATGTACCCAAGCCAAGGCACATGCCCTTGACCAAGATCAAATCTGGGACCTTTCCGTCTGCAAGCTGACACTCTATCCACTGAGCCAAATGGGTTAGGGCACAATCTTTTTTTATTGCATAAAGTATTACAAAGATTAGTACATATATCTCTTTCTTTCTCTTGCCCTTCCCCCGGCCTCCCCTACCCCCCAGTGTTTTGTGTCCATTGGTTATGCTTATATGCATGCATAAAAGTCCTTTGGCTGATCTCTTACCCCCCAACCCTCCCCATCCTTCTTGCTGTAATTTGACAGTCTGTTTGATGCTGCTCTGCCTCTGTAACTATTTTTGTTCACCAGTTTATAATGGTTTTTATCATCCATAGATAAGTGAAATCATATGGTATTTTTCTTTCATTGACTGGCTTATTTCACTTAGCATAATGCTCTCCAGTTCCATCCATGCTGTTGCAAATGGTAAGAATTCCTTCTTTTTTACAGCAGCATAGTATTCCATTGTGTAGATGTACCACTGTTTTCTAATCCACTCATCTGCTGATGGGCACTTAGACTGTTTCCAAATCTTAGCTATCATAAATTGTGCTGCTATGAACATAGGGATGTATATATCCTTTCTGATTGGTGTTTCTGATTTCTTGGGATAAATTCCTAGAAGTGGAATCACTGGGTCAAATGGGAGTTCCATTTTTAGCTTTTTGATGAAACTCCATACTGTCTTTCATAGTGGCTGCACCAGTTTGCATTCCCACCAGCAGTGCAGGAGGGTTCCTTTTTTTCTGCATCCTCTCCAGCACTTGTCGTTCGTTGATTTGTTGATGATAGCCATTCTGACAGGTGTGAGATGATACCTCATTGTTGTTTTGATTTGCATCTCTCAGATAATTAGTGACTTCGAGCATGTTTTCATATGTCTCTTGGCTTTCTGAATGTCCTCTTTTGAAAAGTGTCTATTTAGGTCCTTTTCCCATTTTTTTATGGATTGTTTATCTTCCTTTTGTTAAGTTGTACGAGTTCCCTATAAATGTTGGAGATTAAACCCTTATCGGTGATAACACTGGTAAATATGTTCTGCCATGCAGTGGGCTTTCTTGTTTTTTGTTGTTGATGGTTTCTTTTGCTGTGCACAAACTTTTTATTTTGATGTAGTCCCATTTGTTTATTTTCTCTTTAGTTTCCAACGCCCTTGGAGCTATATCGGTGAAGAAATTGCTTCGGCACATGTCTGAGATTTTTTGCCTTTAAATTCCACATGTAACCTTTTATTAACAGTCAGCAATCTTTGAAAATCATTGCCTTCTCCCAATAAGGAATCCATTATAAGTCAATCAGTTTATATAGCTATTTCCTATTCCTAAGTCACAGAATAATTATCTTTTATATACTGCACACATAATGGGAGCTGGGTTCTGAATGAGTAACTTTCCTACACTGAGTCATGTTAACACTGTCTTATGAAGCACTAAGGCCAGAAATACATTATATACACCTTAAAAACACATTCTTCACCGTATATAAAAACCTTAAACCACATGGACCTAAAATAATTGCTATCTTGAGAAAATATCAACTATTAATCTAAGTATAGACAAAAGATGCTAGTGGGCAAATAATATTTCTCCAGTATTCTTTCCTAACCAGGGATTCTAAAGAAAAACTTTTTAAAAATTACACTCAATTGCACGGTTACAGGGGCTCAATGATTGAATGTCGACCTATGAACCAGGAAGTCACTTTTTGATTCCTGGTCAGGGTATCTGCTTCAATTGTAGTTGCAGGCTAGACCCCCGGTGTGTAGCATGCAGGAAGCAGCCAATCAATGATTCTCTCATCATTGATGTTTCTATCTCTCTCCCTTCCTCTCAAAATCAATACAAATATTTAAAAAATAAAAATTACCCCTCAGGTAACAAAAAACATAAGAGTGAATGTTTGATAAGGATAGTACTGAATAGTTTAAGGTGCCTCTTTCCATGGTCCATTCTGAAAATATAATATTAGGTATCTCAGGTTTCTCATTCTCTATTTCAAATTAACATGATGTTCTTCCATTAAGCTAGAAAGCAACAATGTAAATCAAACAAAAATAGAATCTTTCCCCAAATAATAAGTAAAGAAACATGATAGAGTAGGAAAGCACCAAATTAGCTACAAATTTTCCATCTCATTGTTTTCTGTAAAATAAAATTTTATAATGAACATGCTCCATACAAGCTGTGCTGGTAGGTCTCGCTTCCAAAAACACTCACAGAGCAGTAATAAAAAACAAGCATGAACTCTAGGACATCTGCTATGGCATTGTTATCATTTTGGTCACAAATCTATACTCGCTTCAACTTTCTGTTGAAATATTATTTTGTCTGCAGCATCTCCAATCTGGCACATGAGGACTGACAGATGCTCTGGTTTTACCTCAGCTTCAACTAACATGGCTTCTCATTATATTAGCTATAGCTCGGCAAACTATTCCTCTGTTCTGGAATGCAGACAAAATGCCATCTGTCTCTGCACGGTTATCAAAATGAATACTGCAGTCTGAAGAAACTCAGTTCCAAATGGAATAATGAGGAGGAATTGCACCCTGTCCATCCATATCCTATTAAAATCATATATAAATATATATGTGTGTGTGTGCACGTGTGTACATGTAAACATTTTATTACATATAATATTCAGTGTTTCCAATTATTCTATTATATGAACATTTTAATCAAAAGGCACATCTCACCTTCCCTAGCTCTATTTGTAATCCATACATTTTACATCATCTGACACTAATTACTAGCTAGAGGGCAAGTGAGCTGTGCTCCCCAAGCAAAAGATTCCAAGGTCATTCGGCAACCAAAAGCAGGTGGGAGCCTTACTCTAAAAATCAGTCTAGATGCAGAGACAATGGAGAGAAGGAAAGGGGGGAAACCCTTTATGGAAATGAAAAGACAAGTGAATTTCAACTATGGTCCATACCCCTGCAAGTCAACAGCGGACAGAGGAGGAGGAAGATGAGGAAGAGGAGGAAGGAGAAGGGTGATGAAGTGGGAGACTAGAAGGGCAGGGGATAGAGGCTGACACCACAGAGAACCTGAAAATGGTGCTGATGGTTTTGTTAGCTCTGACAGTAGAAATGTAACCAGGAAGGTATCAGAGGTATCTGCCAGGAAGACTCCTCTGAAACAAAATGTGGAACTTTAACTTTCTGTGCGACAACATGTTTAACTTTGATTGCTACATTTCCATAGATTTGAAGCACAGAAATGGAAAAAAATAATTTCAACCTGCAGAGGAATTTCACACATCAATAAATTTAAGGAGTTCTTTAAAACCAGTATTTTCTTCAGCAGAGGTGCTTGAGATCAAGATCAATCATATCAAGCATCCTGAGATTTGGAGACTCTGACTTAGGGGATATTCAGTCCTTTACTCCCAAACCTCTTGACATTTAAAATTGCCTGCTCAGGGCCAACTGAACATTCCCACTAACCATAAATTGATAGGTACTTAAGTCCTCCCAGAGTCCATATTAGGGCCTTGTCATTTTCAAACTTACTTTCCATCTGAACCCAGAACCCCAAATATCTGTCTAAAAAAATTAATAAGGATTAGAAATCAGAACAAATGCTATTTTTCACTCCAAAGTCAATTGGTTTAGATCTGTTTGATAACTCTTAATTCTATATTTTATATGAAATGAGATTCCGAAAGTCTTATATAAAACCTATCAGTCCAATTTCCATATGGGTCAGTTAACTTCCCACCCACATGCTGTCCCCCCACCCAATGGAACCATCTGGCAAATGGTGCTGTCAGCCACAGTGGGAGCTAAGGAGAAAATGTGGCCAGATCAGTACAAACTCATCCTCATGGCTGTGGGGGAATGCTTAGAAATCAGAAAGGCTATATCGAACAGCACAGGACAGTCCATTTCCATTTTGCTGCCTTTTCTTGCATACTAAATTTCATTTACAGGTGTTGTTACTATCCAAATTGTCTGGAATTCCTACAGGTAACTCTGACTAACTTGTAATGATAAACTTCATTAATTGTTAAATTAATTTTTATTAATATTTTCATTACCATTTATCCCCCATTATGTGCATCTCCATACACATGCTTTCTCCTTTTTCAGATGGAGATAATTGCACTTATCCTATAGAAATAAAACAGTGCCTGGCACAGACCAGGCACTCAATCAATATTTATTAACAAATTTAAAATATTAGAAAGTTAGAGTGTCATCCAAGGATAAGGTGATATTAAAGCATCATCACCACAGCAAATGATTTTTAAATATATTTTATACTTCTCAATAGTTGCAACAAACCTCAGCTTATAACAACTGTCAGTTGATAACCTTGAACATAAATATAGGTGCAATAAAATTAGCTAATATTTACTGAGTGTATATTAGATATCAAGTCAAGTATGCAAGATTACCTTGATTATCCATCATTGATTTATAATAATGCTAGTCTCTGTAACTTTGATTAAGACAATAGAAACCCTTTCAAGAGAAAGGTTTGTCTCAATGCAGAGGAACATCTCAAGGAAAAGAAAGCACCAGTGTAGGGCCAGAAGTTCAGCACTGTGTTGAAGGTACCCCAGATCAAAAGTTGCCACTCAGACTGGAAGCACACTCAGATCAGCCAAGCCATCTATGAAAGTCCTCAGCTGCACCTTATAACCATCTTCTACTGGGATCCTGACACTTGTCTGCCCCCAATTCCTCTGAACTCTACTTCCCTCCTAGATTTTGGATTTCTGACTCTCCTGTAGCTCTTGGTGGCACCCAACTTCCATTTTTATCAGCTCTCTTGAAGGAAGCATCTCTGATACTCACTTAGCATGCCTATGGTCAGACCCTTGCACCTATTCTGCTAGGCACAAAAGCAGGATAAAGCTAGAAGTTTGGATAGAGATTGAAAAGATCTGAGCTCTAGTTGCACCTCAACTAACAAAAGCATTACTAGAAGCAAATCCACTAACCTCTCCATACACATGCTTTCTCCTTTTTCAGATGGAGATAATTACACTTATCCTATAGGAATAAAACAGTGCCTGGCACAGACCAGGCACTCAATCAATATTTATTAACAAATTTAAAATATTAGAAAGTTAGAGAAATCTACACTAATAAAAGAGAAACATGCAAATTGGTGCCACTCAGCTACACTCCAAGCCACGCCCACCAGCCAATCAGAGTGACTATATGCAAATTAACCCAACCAAGATGGCGGGCAGCAGTCACTGAGCTGGAGCAACCAGGAGGTTTGGTTGTGATGGAGGAAGCCAAGCTTCCCACCTGTCCTGGCTGGCTATGGCCTCCGCTCAAGGCAACAAAGTTTCAATTATAGAAGATAAATAAATCCCAGATACCTGCTTCCAGCCAGCCTCACTGGGAACTTGGGTTGCTGGGGGCTTGGCCAGCCTGCAAAAAGCCATCAGTTCCTCACCTAGACTGGCTAGACACCCAGCAGGACCCCCATCCTGTAGTGGGTGTGGCCAGCCTGAAAACCACCCTCAGCCCCTCACCCAGGCTGGCCAAGCACCCCAGTAGAGACACCCACCCTGAAGGAGCTGTGGCCAGCCTGCAAACAGCCATCAGCCCCTCACCCAAACTGACCAGGCACCCCAGGGGGGATCCCCACCCTGAAGGGGCTGTGGCCAGCCTGCAAACAGCAATCAGCCCCTCACCCAGGCTGGCCAGGCACCTCAATGGGTATCCCCACCCTGAAGGGTAATATGCAAATTTACCCTAACAGCAGAACAACTGGGAATGACTGGTCACTATGATGCACACTGACCACCAGGGGGCAGACGCTCAATACAAGAGCTGCCTCCTGATGGTCAGTGTGCTGGGGGGCGAGGGGGGGGGGAAGCTCTGCTCAGCCACAAGTCAGGCTGACAGCTGCCAGTACAGCAGTGGTAGTGGGAGCCTCTCCTGCCTCCTCAGCAGCACTAAGGATGTCTGACTGCAGCTTAGGCCTGCTCCCTGCTGGCAAGTGGACATCCCCTGAGGGTTTCCAGGCTGCCAAAGGGATGTCTAAGTGCCAGCTTAGGTCCGATTCCCTGGGGTGCAGGCCTAAGTCAGCAGGTAGACATCCCATGAGGGGTCCCAGACTGTGAGAGGGCACAGGCCAGACTTAGAGACCCCTCCAACAACCTGAGTGCACAGATTTTTATGCACCAGGCCTCTAGTATTAATATACTAGAAAGTAAGGTAATATTAAAGCATCATCACCATAGCAAGTGATTTTTAAATATCTTTTATATTTCTCAATAGTTGCATCAAATCTCAGCTTATAGCAACTGTCAATTAATAACCTTGAACATAAATATAGGTGCAATAAAATTAGCTAATATTTACTGAGTGTATACTAGATTTCAAGTCAATATTCTAAGCACATTACATAAATTAATTGATGTAACCCTCACAAAAACGCTACCAAATAAAAATGATTACCTTGATTTTAATTGAGGAAACTGAGACTCAGGGAGGTTAAGTAACACACCTCAAATCAACCACACAGGGGATAAATGAGAGCACTTGTATTTGAGTCAGTGCTAAGTAAAATATACATCAGAAAATATAAATTAGTTCATCACAAACCAGAATTATGTTAATGTCATAGAACCCAATAACTGCACAGAAAACTGTAACCAACTACATTTCAACCTCCCCAAACACAATCTGTGAAGCCAGAGTCATAATAGACAATAACCTTGATGACAAGCATCCTTTTAAAGGCAGTTCCTCTTTTTCACTAGTGCACACTCACATCTAATTATGAGACCATATGCTTTGTGTTATGTGCAGTTTGCAGTATGTATGTCATATCATTCCTTCATTCTGTAAGGCAGCATTCGGAAGGAAAGTAGAGGAGCAATTATCTTAGGATCAAAAGAGCAATGTTCTAATCTAGTCCTAACTGGTACTTACTACCCTTTGATTTCTCATTGGTAAATTAAGGAGGTTGAAACAGATTCTGTATTAAACTTCTGCAGGGGCTGTTTTGTATGGTCGTAAGATGTTGAAATTTAATATTTCTCACCTCCACCTAAACTGACTCAGGGCCTGGGGGTGGGAGGGTGGAGAGAGACTCAACATACTAAAAGAGCAGAGAAGTATTGAAACTCCATAGAACCTCAGTCCACAATAGTGTAGTAGCTAGTTTCAGCCCCAAACAGTTTTCAGTGCAAATGCTTTAGATTCCCTATTGCAATAATGAGATTTTGATGATGATGATGATGATGATGATGAAGAAGAAAATCTATTGCCACCATTGACTGAGTGCCTACAATTAAGTTTAGTATTTATCACACATACAATGTTTCCTTTAACCTCATAAGAACAGTGCAAGGCAGATATTATTATACCCATTTTATAGATATGCAAACTAACAAGCAGAGAGAAGAAATGGCTTTTCAAGGACACACAGCTGATAATTGGCAGAGCTGATATTCTGATCACTGGCTTCAAGCCATATGAGAGTTCACATAACCTTATTCCTCATTGTGAATCCACTATCAATCAAAATATCTAGCATTTACTGAATGCCTAATTCAAATATCTAGCATTTACTGAGTGCTTAATGAATTAAGGAATAATTTCAAAATTTGTGCTCTCACCACTCTTCATGCTGTCTTTTTCTAAGACCTGTTTCTATCTTGCTCCACATATTTTGTTAGGCAATTTAAATATGTTATCTCACATATTTCATTTAGTTAAACTTCAAGACAAATATAATTATTCCCATTTTAGAATTGAACAAATTGAAATTTGCAGAAGGTGAGTGAATTACCCTAACCTACAAATAAAAATCGCTGGGAAGTAGGAGAATCTGGCTAGTTTCAAATTCTGACCTCCTTATAAGATTCTAAAATTATCTGTCAATTAAGAATTATTATTTAAGAAAAAGAAAAGTGATTCTTGTGGGACATTACTCCAAGTGACTAAGCTGCACATTTTGAGTAAAAATTTTCAATTTTGTGGCCATCTTCTCAACTCCTGAAAATGCAGACATGTATACCTAGGCAAGTGGCTCCTCGAGTTTCTGGTTTAGTGTTATTTGAAACCCAATCTCCAAACACCCAGCCTGGAATCACTCCCTCATAGCACTGCCATCAGAATCACCTTAAGAGAATTAAGAGGCATACAAGGGACTTGCTTGTACTTTCAGTTCCTTCTGCCAATATATACTAACAAAAGGGTAATATGCTAATTAGACCTGGTCAACCGGCCATCTTCCAGATATCTGACTTCCTTCGGGACAAAGTCATAGTGTTAGGGGCCAAGGCAGAGGCAGTTAGGGGCAATCAGGCCAGCAGAGAGGGAAGTTGGGGGCGAGATTGGGCCAGCAGGGGAGGGCAGTTGGGGGTAACCAGGCCGGCAAAGGAGGACAATTGGGGGCAATGAGGCAGGCAGGGGAGGGCAGTTGGGGGCAAGATCAGGCCAGCAGTGCAGGGCCATTGGGGGTGAGATCAGGCCAGCAGGGGAGGGCAGTTGGGAGCAAGATTAGGCCAGCAAGGGAGGGCAGTTGGGGGTGATATCAGGCCAGCAGGAGAGGACAGTTGGGGGCAAGAACAGGCCGGCAGAAGAGGGCAGCTGGGAGTGAGATCAGGCCATCAGTGGAATGCAGTTAGGGGTGGTCAGGCAGGCAGGCAGAGGCATTTAGGGGCAATCAGGCAGGCAGGCAGAGAGGTTAGGGGCAATCAGGCAGGCAGGCAGAGAGGTTAGGGGCAATCAGGCAGGTAGACAGGTGAGTGGTTAGGAGCCAGCAGTCCCAGATTGCGAGAGAGATGTCCAACTGCTGGTTTAGGCCTGATCCCACAGGGATCAGGCATAAACTAGCGGTCAGACATCCCCCAAGGGGTCCTCTATTGGAAAGGGTGCAGGTTGGGCTGAGGGAACCCCCCCATGCACGAATTTCGTGCACTGGGCCACTAGTTTCATATATTTCATATTAATATAAAAGCAAACACATTCCTGCTGAAAGATATTTAATATTATAAATTCAAATTTATAACTTTTTCTGGTCTTTATTAGGTAAGAAATGAAGAAAAAGAAAATGTATCTTCCATTTCCCACATACTCCAATTTTGTTAAACTGTCAATGTTGGTTATTTAGGATTAAGTGAATGCATAACTTCCATTGAAATGGTAGGGGGAAAAACAGCATTAGGAGTTTCACAGATTTTTCACTGATTAACTTTATTGAAGAAAGTCCCAGGTACCACATACTCTTCATAGGGGGCACTTTTGTGTCTCTTGAACCATGTTACTTACATTAGCAAACAGCACTTATAGAAGCATAGAGTGGCAGATCATCATTGAGTCTGACGAGGTGCATACATCTGAATGAGGACACTCAGCACAGCTCCAAGGCCATCCACACAGCATAAAATCTCTCCTCATACTGTGGCTGGTATCATTACTAAAAATACAATCTAGCTCTCTTACCTCATCTCTCCTGTGCTCTCCCTTCTGACTCCTTCACATGGCCCCAAACTCCATGCCATTTCAGGCCTTCCCTGTTTTGCACATGCTGCTAGCCTTTGTTAGAATGTCCTTTCTGCTCTCACCTTCTTTTTTTTTAAGTTTATATTTATTATTGAAAGTATTATAGATGTCCTCTTTTTCCCCATTGACCTCCTCCACCCCCACCCCTACCCCCAGACTTTACCACACTAAGTTAACTTATATGCATGTATGCTCCCACCTTCTTGTTGGCAAAGTGAGCATCTGTGCTTTCTTCATGACCTGGATTGTCCTCTGGGAAACCTTTCCTCAGCTCAGCAGCCAAAGCAATTGCTACCACCCCTATTTCAATGCCTGAGCTCACACATATCCTTACACCACTCAGCTGGCATGTCCATTTTTTCCACTAAACTGAAATTTCCTTAATATAGCAATCCTCTTCCGTGTATCTTTGGGTCTCTGTGCCTAGGCTCCATGAGGTCACGCACCTGATGAATGCTCTATAGAAAGTTCAGTGAATGAATACATGTGGAGTCACTAGATATGTCTCATCCTTTTTTTCTGTCTTCAAAGCAGAAAATTCAAAAAGGCATTTCAAAATCATGTCTTTATTGCAGCTGCCTGGTTAAATCTGTTCACTTCCCATAGAAGGCCATCTTTTTGCTTCAGTAAGGCACACATCTGACAACATAAGTTTACCTTCAAAGTTAGTGTCTCCATTCTGCATGACAAAATGAGATGGCTAGGAGGAGCAGAGATCTGCAAAGCAAACTGATACAATATGAGAGGCCAGGGTTGATCTCTTAGATTTGATCATATGCAATGCTCCATTTATTTTTTTGTGATTTGCATTGTATTTTCAAGCACAACAATTTGGGTAATCTCTTCTCAAACCAGTCATTCATTTGGGTGTTATAACTTCTACTTTTTATTTATACAATTATAGTATCTTAAAATTCTAAAGGACCTTGCTTCCAATCTTCCACCCAAAGTAGATTAGAGTAGAAATAGCATGGTCTTTGGCACCATGTAAAAATTTTAAGATGACCCCCCATAGTTACCCATATCCCTGGATAATCTTCTCCTCTTCAATATGGGTAAAACATGTAGCCTATTTATAACCAATAGAATATGACAAAGGAGATGGAATAGTAGTCCTATTATCATGTTACATTATATTGCAAAAAATAAGGAATTTTGTAAATGTGATTGAGGCATGTAATTAGTTGACTTTTAGTTATTCAAAAGGGGAAAAGTCCTGAATAGGATTGGCCTAATCAAGTGTGCCCTTTAGAACAAGGTCTAGATCTTCCTGGAAGTCAGAGTTGAAGGAACAGCGACTACCCCTCCTCATGGATGGCTACAAATAAGCAAGCTTCAATGACTTTTATAGCCACAAGAAATTAATTCTGTCAACAATTAGAGTGAGTCCTTCCCTGGTTGAGCCTTCCAATTAGAATGAAGCCTAGTTGACCAATTGATTATGGATAGCCATGTGAGGCCTTGATCAGAGGACCCAGCAAATCCATGCCTGGACATCTGAGGTAAAAAAAAAAAAAATGTGAGAGAATAAATAGATGTTGTTTTGACTTGTGAAATTTGCAGTGACTTGTTACATAGAAATGGAAACTAATATAGCATAATATACAGTGGGGGTTCAAAAGTAGCACTGCCCCTTCCTGTGTGTATGTATCACTTTACAATTTGGACCATAGCTCCCTTACCTACGTAATCAAAATTATGTCACTTACCTTACAGGACAATTGTGAAAATAAATGAATATACATCATGTTTATTAACATACGTGATGTATATTAATGTCTTATACACCCTAGCTATCACACAAAGATAAAATATTAATAAGGTATTTCTTGAGTCCTACTCAATGCCAATGTTTTTAGTTGTTGGACTTTCAGAAATGAACAAGCCAAACAAGATAATTGCTCTTATGGAATTCACACACTGGTGATGGGGAGACAGTGGACAGCTTAATATATAAATGAAGTAGAAAATATGATGAAAATGAAGCAAGATAATGTGTTTAAGAGTGACTGAAAGACACATCCAATTAGATGGCCAGAGAACTCTCTAAAGAAGTTTTCCAAAGAAGTGACACCTGTCCTGAAATCTAAATTACAGGAAGGAATCAGTTGTGTGAAGATCAAGGGGCAGGGTTTTCAGAAAGAAGAAAGAGAAGGTGCAAACTTTTCAAGTGTTAAAGGGTTTGGTGTTTTTGTGGAACATAAAGAAGCCTATTGAGACTGCAACAGAGTGAACAAAGGGCTATGATAGGGTGGAGAGAAAGGCAGGGGTTAAATTATACAGAGACTCATTGACCACCATAAAAAATTTGCTTTTATAATTTCCCAATGGAGTGTTTTGGTCCAAGTAAGTGGCATTATCTGATTTATAATGTTATAAGACCATTACACTATTGTATGGTGCTTGGATTATATGGAGCATGGGTTGAAGCAGACAGTAAAGTAGGATTGCAATATTACAGACAAAAAAGGACTGTGACTTGGACTTGGGGAGGGCAAGAGCAATGCAAATAGTCATTCAGGACAATAAATATTTTATCAATGATTAAATACATACATCTAGAACTACACAAAGTGAAATGTCATTATGTTTTCCTTACTTGCCATAACTCCTCCACCCCTTTTATTTTCACTAGAGGCCCAGTGCATGAAATTTGTGCACTGTGGGGGGGAGTGTCCCTCAACCCAGCCAGCACCCTTTCCAATCTGGGACCCCTTGGGGGATGTCTGACTGCCAGCAGTCGGACATCCCTCTCAAAATCCAGGACTGCTGGCTCCCAACTGCTCACCTGCCTGCCTGCCTGATTGCCCCTAACTACTTCTGCTTGCCAGCCTGAGCACCCCTTAACCACTATCCTGCCAACCCAATTGCCCCCCACTGCCCTCCCCTGCCTGCCTGATCACCTCCAATTGCCCTCCCCTGCCAGCCTGGTCGCCTCCAACTGCCTTCCCCTGCTGGCCCAGTTGCCCCCAACTGCCCTCCCCTGCCAGTCTGGTCACTCCTAACTGACCTCTCCTGCTGGCCTGGTTGCCCCTAACTGCTCTCCCCTGCTGGTCTGATTGCCCACAACTGCCCTCCCCTGCCAGCCATCTTGTGGTGGTCATCTTGTGACCACATGAGGGCGGCCATCTCCATTCTTCACTGTGTGAAGTGACAGTGCAAGTAAAGAAATAATTGTCCTTTTAGATAAGTGTTACCAAAGAGATATATGGTTCAGCAAGGCTCGACATAATCTCTGGTGTTAAGAAATGTAGCCTTGAAGAAGTGACACTTAAGTCAGGACTGTGGAGCTAGTAAGAGAATAATAGGAATTTCGAGTATTATGAGAGGAAAGAATTTCAATAACAGGGCAACAGGAAAGCAATAAATATGAAGACCTATATGGGTGCAGACATAGTAAGATTCCCTGGTGCAGAAAATGAGGAAAGCAGATACTTGAAATGTAGGTAGGCACCAAGGTAGGGAACCAAGGCCAAGTTTGGGACACCCACCTCTATTTCTACCACACCTTTAGCAATGTACAAGGCTCATTGTACAGTGTTCTCTTGGTGGTGACACACAGAAATTTAAAAGTTTCAGAAATTGATCTCCCAACTCCCCCGCAACCATCCCCAGCCTTCCAGCTGTAGGATGATAGTCTGTTCAAGGCTGCTCTGTCTCTGTATTTGTTTATGTTTATCATTTTGTAATGGTCTTTATTATCCATAAATAAGTGAGGTCATGTGGTATTTTTCTTTCATTGATTGGCTTATTTCACTTAGCATAATGCTCTCCATTTCCA
>PVJC01044079.1:0-14235 GCA_004026665.1 Murina feae
AAAAGAAAATTATGGAAAGCTGCCTGTAAGGAGAATTTTAAAGTGTCACCAGTAAGTGGGGAATTACCAAATGAGGAGAGACACACTGGATAGGCAGTGACCATCGTGGGAGATGTCTGAGAGATGTTAATGAGCTTTTTTCAAAAAGCTATAAAACAGTACGTGTGGCACGATCCCATTTTCAAAAAACAAAATCAAATGTGTGTGCGTGCATGCAGGAGGTCGCGGGTACAGATACATGGAAAAGGTCAGGCAGGACACTCCTTCACTGTCTGTTGTCCTCAGGGGCTAAAATCTCGGGGGCCATTAGTGTAAGGATGGGAGGTTTCTGTGTTTATACTATGTACTTGCTTATTGTTTGAAAAAATACATGTGGAGCCCGGCGGTGTGGCTCAGTGGTTGAGCACTGACCTATGACCGTGGAGGTCATGGTTCAATTCCCGGTCAGGCCATATGCTCTAGTTGCAGGCTCCATCTTCAGTGTGGGGCATGCAGAGAGAATCATTGACTGATCAGTGATTCTCTCATCACTGATGTTTCCATCTCTTTCTCCCTCTCCCTTCCTGTCTGAAATCAATAAAAATATATTTAAAGGAGGGGAAAAAAGCCCATGTGTTAACAGTGTAACTTTGTAATGGAAGCATTACGTATGTTTAAATATTAAAAAGCGGGGTTTCCAGGAAGGCAGAACCGCCTGTCAGAAACCACGGCTGAGCTGCTCTGTCCTAGCCCCACCTTACAGGTGAGGCCAGCCTCACTCCTGTGTTCTGTGCCCCCTCTGACTGGTCAAAGGCACCAAGGCTATTGGCATGACAGGGCCTGTGGCCCACAGTAAATTGCAGAGATTATCTCTCTAATAATCAACTACAAAAACATTCCCTCTGTGCCTGCATCAGACAGTGTGGGCACTGACCACTTCAGCTCCCTCAGGCGGTCATTACCTTGACCAGGAGGGGACTGTGTTCTTACTTTCTTCCCGCCCAGCTGGCTTGCACAGTGAAACTTGGCTGCCTACTCTTACTGGGCTCGAAATCGATCACTGTCCTCCCTACGCCCCTATTAACTCCTGTCTACCTGCTCCCCACCCAACCCAGCAGCCAGCAGCCAGCCGAGCCACAGCAGAGGCACTGGGAAGGACAAGCGCAGGGTACCTGCGACTCAGGGCTAGCCTCGCGCCTGGGCTCACACCTGCGCAAACGAAAGACTGAGTGTGGTTGTTACAAAGCAACGAGGAATTCTTTCCTTAAACTAGAGTAGAAACTAGTAACCGGAAGTAAGCAGGCAGCTTTAGGCAGACATGCAACCCCAGGGAATCAAGCTTGCTCCAGTGGGCAGTGCAGATTCTGAACTGGACCCTTCCTCTCCCTTCAGCTCACCCCACGCACACGGCGCCCTCGGTGTTTATAACGTGATGAGCCATAAGGTTTGCTCTGCTCTTGTCAAAAGGAGGAAGCTGGTGACTTCTGAAAATATTTTGCCAGTCTCATAGCAACAGACGTTTCCAGTTAAATATTTGGGGGTCACGAGCTGAACATCTTCTGTAATGCAATGTTGTGACATTAATCAGCGGCTCTGGGGTGTAGAACACAAGGCCGCAATCTCGCAGCTTGGCAGTCGGGTTGCAACAGATCCCCTGGGCGCCCTCAGGGTCCGCCCCCTGGTGCACCTCCAGAGCTCACACTGTGAGTGTGTGCGCTCTCTAACCCTCTTTAGCACCAAAGTCTGAAGAAAGAAGTGCAACTGCAGAAAGAGGCCTGAAGGAAAGTTTCTCTCTGGCGTTTCTTTTTCTCCCACAAGGATGTTGCCACTATCTAATGGTCATGATGGCTATGTAGCCAGCAATTCACTGGGAAAAAGTTGTGTTGTTTTGTTTTTTTTTAAAGTATTTTCATGTTTAAAACCCAAATGCAGATAATTTTCACATTTAGAATTATATACACTTCAAGTCTATTTTTTTAAAAAAAGAAAACATTTCAAACTATATTTGAAAATGGACTGACTCTGGCTTATTGTAATTTGCCAGCTCGGAGACAATGAGCTGGAAAGCCACAGGGGGATGAATAGTCTCCCACTCACAGACAATTCTACCTCTTTTATTAACTGGAAATGCCCTGAGAACAACTGTTCAGCCAAACAATATAGGGTGTTCATCCATTCTGGATGCCCCTCCCTTCCACAAAACAAATGTGCTATTTTAACAAAGTAAGCATACTCATTTAAACAATTCAAAATTCTTAATAAAAAGAACATCATCTTTTAAAAATTACTAAAGAATGACGTTGTTTCACAATAGTACAATGTGTTAAAATTTTTAAATATTCTGAATCAAAGATAGGTATGCTTGTTCTGGCAAGAAGCAAAGAAATAATCCTGGGGACAGTGTAAATGCCAAGCATCAATTCTAACATTTTCAAAGTTCACCAAGGTAGTAAATTAGATGACTTAGATAATAGTTACTATAGGTCTATCTTAATTTGTTCTTAAACATTTTGACCCCGTTTATTGACACTTAGATAGACGAGGTCAAACCTTTCTTACACTTCAATATTCAGTTCAATTAAATAAAACCAAAGAAAACTTCCACAATTGCTAAATTTGCTGCCCTGAGAAACTAGCTTAACAGGACGACTTCAATAGTTGGTGATAATTCAATTATGTAAAAATTGGTTCCCGGTTTCGATTCTCTGAAACCTCAAATGCCCTGGCTGTGCAGGAGGGATGCTGAGGGCGAGCCTCACTCCTGAGCAGACATCTGGGCTGGGAGGGGAGAGAGGAAGGCAGAGAGGGTGCATGGCCCCTGGTGTCCCATTGGCGACCTTGCACCCACGGGTGCCATAGCCTCATCCGGGATTTTCTTATGACAGACTGAAGGCATGTAAGAGGATATGAAGACCACTGTAGTGGGTTTCCACTTATCTATCACCCATTTTAAGAAATACAACATACCAATGTTATATGAAGCCCAATAGAACATATATAAGTTAGAACATTTTAAATTTAAACATAATACTTTTTTTCTATTTTCTCTCCAACCTCCGAGGGAACAGGGTTCACCGAGTTACATCTGAATCTTTGGTTTTCATGTGAGTCCTCGTCATGTGTGTCTGAGGCCAATTATGGTCTACAGTTCAGTGAAAGGTAAAGAATATAAATGTCCCCATTTGTGAATAAAATATTGGCAATTTAGGGTTTCTAATATAAGAGAAGGGGCACCAGAGTCCCAATCTATTTGAAATATTAAAGGTGAAAGAAAACTCTTGAACAAGTTATTATTAGAAGCTTCACCTGTCCCATTGCTTGTGTAGGTTGCCATGGTGATGAGAGGTGGATACCCAGAGGACACATAAAGTCTTTACAAACATTCATCTTCCTGAGAAGCCACCGCCTTGCCTTCTTCCTAACAAGTCAATGCCTGATTCTGCGACAAGGTAATTAATCTGTATACCAATAAAATCTTCCAGATTCTGTGTCCTCTTGTAGAGGCAGAATTGTCTATAAATGGGCGATAGTTCATCCCCCTGTGGCTTTGACTCTAAAACCTATGGCTACAGGGTGATGGAGGCTGGTTAACACTAACGGTGCCACTTTAATTTTATTTAATTATTATTTTTGAATATATTTTTATTCGGTTTCAGGGAGGAAGGGAGAGGGAGACAGAGATAGAAATATCAATGATGAGAGAGAATCATTAATGGGCTGCCTCCTGCACGCCCCCTACTGGGGAAGGAGCCCCCAACCTGGGAACGTGCCCTGGATGGGAATGGCACCAGGGACTCTTAAGTCCACAGCCCGCCACTCTCCCCACTAAGCCAAGCCAGCTAGAGACAATTTATTTAATTTTATATAATTTCCTTCAGAAGTTTACAGAGAGTGGGTGCCATTATTGTGTGTTTTGTTTTGTTTTTGGGTAGAGGAAGAGAGGGGAGGATTCGCCCCTTCTGCTAGAACAAAACTCATATGGCACCAGTCTTTAGAAAGAAAGCACAACTGTCTATAGATAATAAGAAATACAGGCACAAGCGTATTGAAGTTAAAAGATGAGCAATACAGGAACCCAAAATAAGTTACTATTATAATAATTTATGAAGGGGGAAGAAGTTAATGTCTAAAATTAATTTTTTTTAATAAAAGAACTATCATGATAAGCATTTCATTTAGAAATACAGAGGTTACTTTCCTTAAAAAAAAAAAAAAAAGTCAAGAATTCCAAGAGGTGCCTGTGATCAGTTTGGGGTCTGCTGATTTCCATTCAAGATTTCCTGCGCCATGTGATGCGTTTAATCTTGCACACAAAGTAGTTTTGATGTTTAAAAAAGAAGCAGAGAGCAGGAAAGAGGGAACCTACCGAAGATGAAGTTGTCAGGCCGGAAGAGCTGCCCAAAGGGCCCCGACCGCACACTGTCCATGGTGCCAGGTTCCAAGTCCACCAGGGCAGCCCTGGGCACGTACTTCTGAGCTGGAAGAGAACAGAACCCGCCCACCCGAGGTCGTTCTCTGGTTTCTGAAGTAACAGACTTCCCCACAGCAAGTCCCGCCGGCTGAGCTGCCTGGAGTGCATGAAGCAGGGTTTCAGAGGGGGAGAACACCATCCCACCCTGACTTGTTCAGATGAGGAAACCAGCCCAGGCATGAATGGGCAGAAGTTCCAGGAATCCGCAGGGTGGGAAACCAAGTCTCCTGACTTCCTGCCTCCTGGATTTTCCAGTTCACCCTAACACCTCCTTCCTGTCGGGCAGCTGACGTTTTCAGCTCCATGGAAATAAACCTTGTCTGTGGTGGCAAACTGTGCTGTGCCGGCCAGTGTGGCTCCGTGTCTGAGCGTCCGCCCATGAACCAGGAGGCCAGTTACATTCCGGGTCAGGGCATATGCCCAAGATTGGCCCCCAGTGTGGGGCGTGCAGGAGGTAGCCTATCGATGATTCTCATCATTGATGTTTCTCTCTCTCTCCCTCTCCCTTCCTCTGAACTCAGTAAAAACAGTTTAAAAAAAAAACTGTTGTGCTGCTGTGACATTCTTTCAGCTTTTCGGCACCTCCCTCATGCACACATACCCAGGAACCCAAGCTACATTCCAGGGGCCATTTTCCAAGAGACACTTTCCTTTATGAATGAGTGCTGCAGGGTAGCACTTTCAGATATAAGCACACTCTTGTGCCAGTTGGGCGAGAAATTGGTCCCGGGGAGGATGGGGTTAACAGGATCTGCTCTTCAACTCCTGGCCTGCTCCGCACACACCCAGGCTGAAGAAGGCGGTAGGAAGCTGGACCTAAGGGTTAACAGGAAGTGCCATAGGTACTGGCATTTCCCCTGATGCTATCTAGAAATTTCATGTTCGAGGCCCTGCTAGTCAGACCTTTTGTCACAGCTGCTTCGTGAGTAAAACGCAGCGAGTTATGTGTCCTGCCCTTCTCAGCTCTTGCGTGGACCAGCAGCACAGGAAGCCGCAGCAATGAGTGCTCATCGCCGGGAACACGCATGTCGTGGGAAGGGGAGTGTTTGCCGTTCTCTGGGCATCAGTCAACGGCTTAGTGTGCGGTGCTTTTGAAGGGCATGCACCACATCTATAACAAGAACTGTTACAGAAGTAACGTGTCCGTGTAACTACAATACGCATGTGGGCATCCAGGACAGGGCTGTTTCCGAACCGAGACAAGCCGCAGCCCGGGCTTTCGCCCAAGTTCCGGCTTCCAGGGAGTGGAAGTCACGGAAGGGAGCGCTCTGCACATTTTTAGCCAAGAGTCTCCACCGAGAGACACACGCTGTGCTGGGAAGAGAGAGAGGGGAGCCGGGGATTACCCACGCAGCTGGCTTCACAGCACCAGCGGGCAGCCAGGTCCAGGGCTCGGACCCGCGCCGACCTGGCTGTTCACGACGCGGACCGGCCCTCCCGCCCGCGGGGAGCGACGGAGGAGCCGCATCCGCGGGGCGGCGGGCGGGCTTTCCCGGCCGCAAACTGCCCTCCCGGGAGGGCGCGCCCCGGCAGGACAAGGGAGGGGAGGGAGGGGGAGAGGGGGACTGGAAGGCCGGGGTCCCAGAGGGGCTGGCCCGGGTCCAAGAAGGCAGTGGCCGGGCTCCGGCGGGAAGGGCGTGGTCGCGGAGGGGAGCGGCCCGGGGTCCGAGGGGGACGGGGAGGGGGGGACTGGGGCCGGCGGGGAGGGCGCCGCCCGCTACTCACAGGACGACTCATTGTAGTACACGTTGATTCTCTCCAGCTGCAGCGCCGAGTCCCCCACGTAGCCGCCCGCCGGGTCGATGCCGTGCTCATCGCTGATCACCTCCCAAAACTTAGCAGGACAGGGAGGGGGGGAAGGTCAGGGCGCGAGGCGGGCGCCCCGCGGCTCACCCGGCTGGCGGGACGGGGGGGGGGGCGAATTCCAGGCGCGCCCGGGCCCCGCGGCCGCTCCCAGCCGAGTGGGGAGGGGCGGGCGCCCGGCTGGGCGGCCCCTCCAGGCAGCGCCCGCTCCGACCCGTCCCGTCCCGTCCCGGGGGCCGAGGACCCAGCGCCCGCGCACCCACCTTGGTGCCGATCTGGTTCCCGCACTGCCCCGCCTGGATGTGCACGATCTCCCTCATGGCGGGCCGGCTCCGCGCTCCGAGAGCTGCTCCTGCGACTGCGGGCGGGCGGCGCGCTCGGGGACTCGACCCCCTCCCGCCCCCTCCCCTCCCCTCCCCTCTCCGCCCCCCGTCCCCCGCCGCCGGGCCAATGGCCGCGCGCCTCGCCCTCCCGCCGCGGCCCTCCGCTCCGCCCGCCCCTTCGGCTCGCCCTCCCCGGCCGACCTCCCGGGCCCCCGCCCCTGCGCGGCGCTGCGAGGGCCCCGGCGGGACAGCTGCGCCCCTCGCGGGAGGCGGAGGGAAGCACGGCGCCGGGGCCCCTCCAGCCTCCGCTGCCTCCGCGGCCGCCCGCCCGGGGGAGGCGGGGACCCCTGGCGCCGGGGTGGGGACCGCGGTGCCGAGTTCCCGCGGAGCCGAGCGGGCGGCCGGCCCACCGTGGCCCCGGGAGGGGTTCCCGGCCCCCGCGCGCCCCGGCCTCACCCCGCGGGCGGAAGGGCTTTGGGACACGGAGGGGAGTTTGTCCCCGGGACTCGGACCCGGGACACCGCCGGCTCACGTCCCGAGGTCTCGCCTCCTGGAGCCTTGCCCTCCGCAAGTCCAGGTACCATTCCTTCCGCCGCCTCCGCCCGTGAGCCCGCGGCTGGGTCCGAGCAGGACACCCGCGCGGCCGGCGAGGCCGCCCCTCCACCCAAGTCGGCGATGAACCCTCGGCCCGGCGCGCGGGGCTCAGGGCCTGGGCCCGGGCTTCCCTCGTCCCGCCCGGGGCCTTTCTGCGCGTCCGCAGGGAGGTGTGCGCAGGGACGTGCAGCGCCCAAGGGGTGCGGACGCGAGGACAGCCTCATCCTACGCGGCCTGTCTCTCCTGTCTCCCCGGGGCCACAGAAAGAGGGGGATCCCTGGGGACTTGGGGACCATTCTGCTCTGCAAAGCATGGCTCCGTATTTTTTATAGCATCATGCAGCCCTGGCCTCTCTGAGCTCCAGCCTTCCCAACTCCCAGTGTTTGCTGGCAGGCGTTTCGGCAAGTAAATAAAAGCTTCATGTTCAGTGGTTTGCATCCAGGTCCCGCTAGGTTTTGTCCCCCCGCCCCCCCACCCGCGACCTGGGCCCTGCTCCCCCAGGCCTCCCACAGGTGTGCTCCGCCACTCAGGCACCTGGGACCCTCTCCAGACCACCCCTCGGGCAACTCCCCCGGGAGGGCTCCCTCCCTTTATGTGTGGCAGGTGCAAACCATGGCTGCCTCTGGGCACGAATTCGGTCCTTGGGGACCAATAGACCAATAGTCTTCCGGGCGGTCTAACGTGGTAGAAAGGAGTGGCCGTGTGCTGGTGAGTCAGGGTGACCTGGACTTCAGTGCCGGTCTGTTTCCGGTTCGCTCTGTGTTAAGTCATTTGAATTCTCTGGGCTTCAGTTTGCTAGTCTGCGAGGGACCTGGCTCTGTGGCACCTGCCGTCTGAATGTGCACCCCGAGGACTTCTGCGCGCGTTTTCCCATGAGAACACTTCATGGGCGCCTCGGGCTGCACCCTCCCAGGTTGAGAGTTCTGTCATTTGCACCAGCAGTTTCTGTTCCGCAAAAACTTTGGGGAAATCCTAAGGAGTCTGTGTATGGTCGGAAAGAGGTGAAGAACGTTTTGAAGAAATTTCTTTTGGAGTTTTTCAAACGTCTCCAATTTTAGGTGTTAATCCTTTAACCTTTGAATGCCTGCCCCTGCTCACCCCCTGCCCCCGACTTCCCCTCTTCTCTCTTGTAGGCCTGCATCTCTATACACAGGGCGCTGGCAGAGGAGCAGGTGAGGCCGGAAATCCACTCATGCTGCCCTGTGAGACCAGCCGCCTCTTTGGGGGTACTTAGCACCCTGATTTAGACTGTTGCCATCACATAGTGTAATTATTGACTCGAAGTACACGCTCCCTCCACCTGTCTGCTGGTGCGGGGAGCCTGGGGGAGTGGACGGCCTCAGCTCTGCTCGCTCGGTTCCTGCAGAATCAAGCCCTAAGTTAACAGCTTCGTGGTTTGTGAAATAGCCACCTTTTCCGTGCTAGTCCCTGGGCGGGAACTGGAATCCACAGTATGGATGTGCCAGAAAGTAGTGTCAGCGTGGCTGTAACCGGCATTTGATGGGGGGAAGTTGATCTCTTGGTTTCAGGTGGACACTCCCTGTGGGCTGGCACCCAGCCTGCCATCCACACCGTGAGGGGGAGGTAACTGACGTGATGAAGGCTTGGTTCTTTTGTACAGAACTCAAGTATCATTGCAGATGACAAAACAGAGGGCCAGAGTGGGCCCTGCCCCCTTGCTGGCCAGCCTGTCCCTAATATTGCTGGGCCAGAGCAAGGGTGCACGAATGTCTAAAGAAGTTAGCAATCAAGCTTGTAAAAATCACAGTCTTCCGTCCTCCTACCTTAAAGACGCGCCTTCCTATCTGGAAAGCCAGGCTCCAGTGGCAGACTCTGACTCCTGCGGGGTTTGCACTGCCACTGGGAGTGGCAGTGGGGGAGGCTGGCCTCCAGCCCCAAGGTTCAGCTTGCTGCCCTTTGTCTCCCCCCCCCCCAGCCCCCGCAACTCCATCCCACACCGGGAAGGGTCCCCTGCGCACACCTGTGGACGCCGAAGTCCTCAGCTCAAGCCTCCCCTTCCCACCCACACCCCTGGCCCACCCCTGGGTGCACAGCGGGTGATGTCACAGTCATCCATGGGAAGAGGTAAGACCCAGGAGCTAAAATGCTAGCGAGTTCTGTTAATCACTAATGTGGGTAAGTGTGGCAGAGGAGATGGGAGTCCCAGACACGACCTGCAGCTCTTTTCTGGGGCCTCTGTCAGGTGCCACCCACTTCCCAGATCCTTCTCGCATGAAGTCAAGAGCTGAGGCCGCTGGCTGTGAAACTGCCAGCCGCGATCCAGAAGGCCCAGGCTTGTGAGACTGACCAGGAGAAGGAGCAATGTCCCGCCACAAGGCTAACACCAGTAACAAGCAGAAGCATAGAGACTCCTCCTCGGCACAGCCGTGCAGGGGTGTGAAAGCTGGGGAAGGAGCAACACGGAGAAAACCCTCTAGCACACATGCCCACAATGAAATAGTGTTCTGTGTCCAGAGGAATGACGTGTGATTCACGCTTCAGTGTGGAGGAACCCTGCAAACAGCGTGCTCAGTGAAAGACGCTGGACAAAAGGACCACGTTGTGTGTGCTTCCATTTATGTGAAGGACGGAAAATGGATTAGTGGTTGTGGCGTCTGGGGAAGATGAGGAGCAGGGGGTGACGGCTAAGAGGATGGGGTTCCTCCTCGGGGTGATGAAATGTTCTAACATGGATTGTGAGAATGGATGCCAAGCTCTGTGAATATACTGAAAACCTGTGAACTGAACATTTTAAACGAGTGAATTGTATGTTAGGTGAAGAATATCTTAAGCTCTTTAAAAAACCCTTCTGGAGGGATTTGAAGCTGTGGTGCCCTGAGAGTTACTATAGCAACAATAAAAACCCAAGCCCTGTTCAACCACTGACTAGATTAACAAACTCTTATAGTGATGTCCTGACAAGAGAAGAGGCATGTCCTCTCAGTGGGCAGAGGGGTGCTGCAGCTGAGGCAAGATAGTAAGGGAAATCTTATTTCCCTCAGTCTCTACTGTGCTTCTCTACAAAGATTATACAAAAAGTCAAGGAAAAACCCCAGCCATTTTAAAGAGATAAAGCAATCAGTAGAACCAGACCCAGGCACGTTCCAGTATATAAAAAGTAAAAAGACCAAGCTCATTTAAAAGAGATAAAACAATCAGCAGAACTAGATTCAGGCATAGCCCAGATGTTGGAATCCTATATAATAAAAGCATAGTATGCAAATAGACCCCTCGAGTTCGTCTGGGAGTTCGATCAGGGGGGTGTAGCCAGCCGGGGGAAGGGAGGGAGGCCCCGCCGGCAGCCGGCAGAATTTTCGCGCACTGGGCCTCTAGTAGATAAATACCTTTAAAATAACTATGATTAATATATTAAAATCTAGTGGAAAAGGCAAGCAAAATACATGAACAGATGAGGGATTTCATTTAAGAGAGAAACTAGGAAAAGCATATAATGAATTTTAGGAAGAAGACTGTGGCAGTGGGATGGAGGGGAGGGGACCACAAGGGAGGTTAGGATGTTACTGCAGGAGGCAGCAGGGGCATTCTTTTCAGGGAGGGTATTGTGATTACTTTGAGTTACTGTCATGATAGCTTTATGAGAAGTAAGGCACAAACTACAGGAGTATGTTTTAAAATAGAATTAAAAGGTTACAATTCAGGCACTCCCCTTCTGACAGCTGCCTGGTCCGTCTGGGGACACCATACTCTGGCACACAACACTTCCAGCACCCTGACTTACCTGCCTCCTTCCCCCTTGCATGACCACTCCCTTACGCATTAAGCCCTCAGGACAATGAGGTTCTGATCAGCATCTAATAATATTAGGAGCAGAGCCTGGGTTCTGTTGAACACAGAGACATAGTAATGTAATGTTCAAAGTAGAGATAACGTTTAGGCCTCGGTTGTGTTTCAGCTCCAGGCACAGAAAAGCAGCAAAACTAGATAAAATGATGACATGGCTGACATCAGGACCAGATGCAATGACCAATGACCTCCTACCCTAGTGCTGACCAATCAGTAGAGACCAGAGTTCTGACCCAATATGCTCATTTTGAAGAATCAGCATATTAAAGGACACACCTGGAAAGCTGCTGACTATTCTATTGAGATCCTCCTCTGAGACCCTCCATAAAATCCCTGCCTTTGGAAAACAGATGAAAACTCCTGACGGAGGACCCAGTGTGTGCTCCCTCTCTAGAGCACGCCCATGCCTTCTTTCTTCAGGCATGTACCTTTGCTTTCTTTCTCCTAAACTCTAAGGGTCCCCAAGACCAGGGGAGCAGTGGTCAGCAGCAGCTCGTTCCAGGCTAACCCCCTGAACCTGTCTCTAAGGGCCCATCTTTTGTCTCTGTAATTTGTTTCCTGAGTCCACACAGCCCAGCTGGCTCACTTCTTCTGCCTCTGTAACCTTCTTTCTAAAAGGCCAGGGCAGCCCTGGTTGGTTTGGCTCAGTGGATAGAGCGCCAGCCTGAGGGTCCTGGGTTTGATTCCAGTCAAGGGCACATGCCTGGTTGTGGGCGCAATCCCCAGTAGGGGGCGTGCAGGAGACAGCCAACCAATGATTCTCATCATTGATGTTTCTATCTCTCCCTCTCCCTTCCTCTCTGATATCAATAAAAATATATATTAAAAAAAACAATTCTGTGGCTAAAGGCTGGCTATGGCCTAAGGACCACCAAAAAAATAAAATAAAAGGCCAGGGCAGCTCTCTGAGCAGCCCACTGAAATCTTCTCCTCGAGTGTACTTTCACTTTGCATGCTACACAAACTTCTTTTTGTGCTACAGCTCTTGGTTCTAAATTCTTTGCCACACTCAAGAATCAAGAGCCAACATTGCAGGTACCATGGCTATTGAAGAGCTCCCAAGAACCTTCTGGTTCTGAACTGTCCTTCTCTCGAAATAGCCAGGTGTCCTGCCCTCTTTTGTCGGAGAGCTGATGGAGAAGAGGATCCTTCTCTTTGGTCAAATATTGACGCCAGGTGACACAGCTCGTTGTGAGAAGGAAAAGAAAATCTCTTTCACTAGATGGGGCTGGAGCTGGCAGGTGGAGAACATGACTAGATGCAGGAGCTTTGGGAAAAGAGAAGAAAGAGAAAGAACTGAAGTGGAAGACAGCACTCTTCCAAGAAAATCAGTCTTAATCGGTGACTTTTGAACTTTTTTGGACTTGACTCACTTGTGACAAACATATTTGTGATTCAGCGCATGGGCACACACACTGAACTGACATAGAAGCTTCACAGAATAATCTAACCCTTACTATGCACTCTATTCATACTCTAATATTTTCTCGCTGAGTCTATCCCATTCTTTAAGTGCTGTCACGACCCCCGAAATTGACTTCTGAACTGTCCTTCTCCCTTCATGTATACATCATGCACATGCCATAAAACCTACCCACTTGGTTTTCTGTTGTTGTAAATCCTCCCCTGAGAATATTTTCCATTGCTTTTCAAAGAAGGGAGGAAGGGAAGGAGGGAGGGGAAAGAGAGAGAGAGAGGGAGGGAGGGAGGGAGAGAGAGAGAGAAAGAAACATGACGTGTGAAAGACACATCAACTGATTGTCTCCCATGCATGCTCCCACTGGGGCCAGGAGTGTACAGAGACCCAGGTACTTGCCCTTGACTGGGAATTGAACCCAAGACCCTTTGGTCCATGGAAGATGCTTTAACCACTGGGAACACCAGCTAGGGCTGGGTTTTGAGGGAGAGAAAAAGGCTGGAGCCCCCACCTCACTTCTCTGCCTTCCAGATCCCCAGAAAACCACCCTCTCTGGGCAGCCCTTGACACTCCCAGGCCAGGGCAGGAAGCACCTGGCTGGCAAGAAGGTCCCCTCTGCTTTGGGCCCACAGGTAGTGGGGTTTTTAGTTACTCCCATTTTTTAAAAAGGGCAGGACTCACTGCCACTTTACTTTTTTCTTTTTTGAAAAAAATATATTTTATTGTTTGTTTTTTTTTTACGGAAAAGAAGGGAGAGGGATAGAAAGTTAGAAACATCAATGAAACATTGATCAGCCGCCCTGGACTGGAATCGAACCTGGGACCTTTCAGTCCGCAGGCCTACGCTCTATCCACCGAGCCAAACCAGTCAGGGCTGCCGCTTTACTTTTAAGATGCACAGCCTCCCTTTCCCAAGTCTGCAGAGGAGGCTCAGAGGGAGCGGCCTGCCTTCAGGGCTTCTCTCTGCTCTGAGGGAGGCGGCTGCCAGGCCTTTGGAGGTGCCGGCAGCGCCTTCCCCCATGGTTCCCGCTGTCACTCATTTCTGTGTAAACCTAATTACAGAAGATCTGGAAAACTCAGAGTTCAAAATAAACCACCAAGATTGCTCAGGATTTTTAAAAAGACATAAAAGCAAGACAAAATATACCCAATGCAAGCATGAACCCTGATAGATCTCTTTTTAAAAAAAATTCCCTAATATGGATTTTGAGGACAATTGGGGAAATTAAATGATATCTAATTGATTTTTTTAAGTTGTGATGGCATTGTGGTCATGTAGGAGATACTCGTCCAAGTGTCGTAGTGTGTAGTTTGCTTTCAAATGCTTCATGAAAAAGGATGTGTGTGTGTTTGTGTGCAAAGAGAGGAAGCAACAGTGGCAAAATGTCAACCATAGGTGACTCTAGAGGAAGGGTAAGGTGTTCGTTTGTTATTCCTTCAACTTTCCTCTGGGTTTAAAAACGTCCGGATGAAATGATGGTGGTGGCAGTGAATTGTCAAAGATTTAGCTCAGCGAGTGGAAAACGCAGACAGCCTGGCTGCAGCCCCAGGTTCTGTGGGTCGGAAGCTGCGGCCCAGGCATGGCGATGGCCTTCTCCCTTCATAGACGGAGAAGGGACAGGTGAGTGCACAGGGCCTGTGGCTGAGAGGCGG
Source organism: Murina feae (assembly GCA_004026665.1). Taxonomy (NCBI): domain Eukaryota; kingdom Metazoa; phylum Chordata; class Mammalia; order Chiroptera; family Vespertilionidae; genus Murina; species Murina feae. The sequence continues at coordinate 14,045 of PVJC01044079.1, forward strand.
CTGCAAGGGGAGGAGGACTTTCGGGAAGGGCTTCCAAAGGCTGGAGTCTCTGGACATAGTCTCTCTGACCCACTATGAGTCCAAGTGTGAAGAGGGAGGAAGACGGGATTCTCCGTTCATTGCTGAGCTCTGAGGTGCCCCCACGATGTTCGCTGGACAGTTGGGCACAGCCTTTGGGTCTAATTCAGCCC
>PVJC01044080.1:0-14260 GCA_004026665.1 Murina feae
AACTGAAAAATCCAATCCTGTGATTAATATGGGTGCAATTTGCAGTGGTTTTTTGGAGGCAAAGAAAAATTAGGTTATATATATATTTCAACTCTGGGAAGCTGGGCTACACACCCACACTCCTGTAAAACTGTGGGCTCACCAACAGTAGCTGAGCGTAAAGGATTAAGACACCTCATTAAAAGGTTCCTGAGCCCTGACCGGTTTGGCTCAGTGGATAGAGGGTCGGCCTGCAGATTGAAAGGTCCCAGTTTCGATTCTGGTCAAGGGCATGTACCTTGGTTTCAGGCACATCCCCAGTAGGGGGTGTGCAGGAGGCAGCTGATCAATGTTTCTAACTCTCTATCCCTCTCCCTTCCTCTCTGTAAAAAATCAATAAAATATATATATATATATATTTTAAAAATGTTCCTGAGAAGGACCTGCTGAGCCCCTGGCAGAAGTTGCTGGCTATACAAATTCTCCGACACGATGGCATGGCGACATCCAGATTTCATCCAATGAGTTAGCAGCTGGCATGGGAACAACCACCTTGGATGCCCATGCAAGTTTCAACGCCCAGCTGTAATCGTTGCTCAAAAGGCATCTCAGTCCCTGACACCGCATTTGCCTTCCCGAGAATGCCCGGGCATCTCTCCACCGTATGAACCTCAAGAATTGAGAATAGAAATAAACCAGAGACTCAAAACCACAGAATGACTATCTCTTAGTTAACTCCCAGATAAAGTATGTCATGGAGTGACTGGTTTAGTCTTTCCATTTTTAGCTGAAATCTAAATAAATTTATGTGAATATTAGGCATTTAAAAATTTTTTAAAATACCCTGTCAAATGGTCCCCTGGGGTGAAAGCTTTCCCTACTGACAGCCACAGACCTACAGTAATAGATGTGCTTCTTCACGGAATGTTCAATGATAAGATGCAGCAGAGGGTCTTAAGAACCAACACTTTGAACTAGTGGGGAGCATCAGGATATTTTGATATGGCCTGACTGGCGTGGTTCAGTGGTTGAGTGTCAACCTATGAACCAGGAGGTCATGGTTTGATTTCTGGTCAGGGCACATGCCCAGGTTGTGGGCTCGATCCCCAATGTGGGGTGTGCAGGAGGCAGCCAATCCATGATTCGCTCTTATCATTGATGTTTCTATCTCTCTCCTTCTCCCTTCCTCCCTGAAATCAATAAAAATAGATTTTTTTTTTAAAAAAAGAAATGAACCCTAGCCAGTTTGGCTCACTGGATAGAGTGTTGGCTGTGGACTGGAGGGTCCTGGGCTCGATTCTGGTCAAGGGCACATGCCCAGGTTGAAGGTTCGGTTTCCAGTGGGGGGCATGCAGGAAGCAGCCAATCAGTGATTCTCTCCCATCATTGATGTTTCTATCTCTCGCTCCCTCTCCCTTCCTCTCTGAAATCAATAAAAAAATATATATATAAAAGAAATGATATGTACAGAAATAGTAATGTGACATAAATTATATTTTTGGTTTCTATTAGTGACCAGGCACTGCAAATACTACTCCAGTCCATTGTTTATATTCCTCATTAAAGCAAATGTTCCGTGCCAGTGAGAAATGAGTGAAAGCAGAAATGGAATGCCACACCATTCACCTAATGCAGGTTCGCAGACTCTGAATTCCAGCCAGAGTTCTTGGAGATCCATGAACCTCAGGTTAGGAACCTCTTCTCTAGTTTAGACACATAATGAAGACATAAGGCTAGATCCGCCTCTGCATAATTAATTTTAATAGGCCATAGCGATCATTTAAATGTAATGCACTATTTCACAGCTGACAGAACACTGGCTCAGGTAGGCGAAGCGATTTCCTCAAGGTCATGCAATTATTTAGTAGAAGGGTTCTGACTCCAGCTGCCTTGTTTCAAGCTAAGCCAACATTCCCCCGTGACCCACGCTGGCTGCTTTTCTCATTTGTTTTTTTGCACACAATGCTGACCTTCCCAACACTGCAAAAATGATCAGACCCCAAATTCATAAGCAAAGAATGGACTTAATGGCTGACCACTGGACCTTGATTGTTTGTGGATGCTCAAAGACTTCAAGGAACAAGACACTAATGACTAAATCTAAGGTCGGTAAACAAAACATTAAGCTATGAGATGGTGAGGGAAACCAGAGGGGAGTGATGAGACCAACGCTGATAGCTTCATTACAGATCTGCGGGAGGAAGAAGACAGCACACTGGGGCTATCCTCAATATTATTATGAAGTCAGAGGAGCTGAAAGCAGCAGGGCAGGGAGAGATAATAAAAAATCACCCAAGGAGGCTAAGAACAAAAACAGAAGGTAAATGAAATTCTGGATTGACAGGCAGCTGATAACCTAACTGTGTCAACAACAATAGTGATGTTGGCCAAGTCACCTACATTGAATACCTTCACCGCCTCGCCATTCACAGCACAGTCCATGAATCAGCAGCAGCAGCCGCAGCAGCAGAATTGCCTGGAGGCTTGTTAGAAAGAGAAACTCTCAGGCCCCACCCCAGACTTCAAAATCAGAATCCACACTTTCCCTAGATTCCCAGGTGGCACACGCTCAAGCTGGAGAAGCACTGATTCAGGCAATCAGGAAGCAGGATCGTACTACTGACAGGAAGTTAAAGGTGAGCTTGGGGTAGAGTATGGAAGGAAGGAACTTTTGATTGAGTTTTTGGGGACATTTTTCAGTATCCCCATGGCCCTGACTAAAATTGAAGAGACGCTGAACAGCATTATTGACCAGTCGTATAGTGCTTTGCATACTGTTTTAGCATAAAGTGCTGAGAAATGGGATAGGCTTCCAACATGTTGATATGATTTGCACGGAGTTCATTTCTCTAAAGAAACTACTCTTTCTTAAAATGTGTTGAAGCAGAAGGAATAACAAATTGCTGGTGAAAACTATCAATGCCACATATTATTGAGACTAAACCTGGGTTAATTTTCTACTTTTAACGGTTTCCAGGGTCCTATTGCCTCCTCCTCCTCATTCTCTTCATCTCTAAAACTGATTTCTCTCTTGTATTTCCAGAAACATTTAACACCACTGTGCACAGCCCTCCACCCATGCACCCAGCCATCCACCATCCTTCCATCCATCCACTCACCTGTTTAGCCATTGAGCACCAATCAGCAAGTACCAGGCATCATGAAAATATTGAGATTGCAAGTCAAATAAGATATGTTCCCTCTATTAAGAAGCTATTATTGTTTTGGCATAAAATTTGTAGAGAAACCCCTGGCTCCTCCATATGCCGCCTTCATTTTGCATAACTCTTTGCTTATTCTATAAATTTTTTATTTTTCAATTACAGTTGACATTCAATATTATATTAGTTTCAGGCGTACAGAATAGTGGTTAGACACACAATTTACAAAGTGATCGCCTGATATGACTAATACCAACCTGGCCCCATACATAGTAATTACAATATTATTGACTATATCCCCTATGCTGTACCTTACATACCCATGACTATTTTGTAACTTCCCATTTGTACTTCTTAAGCCCTTTATCGTTTTCACCCAGTCCCCATCTATCTGACAACCATCTGTTTGTACTCTATACCTATGGGTTTGTTTCTGTTTTGTTTGTTCATTTATCTTATTTAGATTCCACTTATAAGTGCAATCACATGGCATTTGTCTTTCTCCGTCTGCCTTATTTCACTCAGCCCAATAGCCTCTAAATCCAGGCATGAATCTGATAACCCTACCAATTCTAGTCCTAAAACAGCTGCTGATTTTGAACATTCCATCTCCATGGCCTTCTTTGTCCTATAGCTTATTTTACATCATTATCAACACTCCCTGCAACATTATCTCCGCCTCCTATCAAGTATCTCCAGAAAATTCTCTATCCTGCTTGGACAGTTCCCTTCACTACATTTTTCTATTAATTAGAAACCTCCGGGGGTCCTCTGCTTCCCATATAGTCAAGCCCGAGCTCCATAGTATAGCATTCAAGCTTCTTTTCCTAATATGACTCCCATTCATCTTTCTAGACTCATTTCTTACAGTAACAATTCTCTATCCCTGATGACACCTCCCAACATTCTAGCTATGTTGTAGTTCCGTTGCTCCTGGAGTGTTTCACACTGTGTCATGTCTCTGCCCCTTTCATTATGTTGTGTTTTATACTTCCAAAGCCACTCCTACTCACTTCGTTTGTTAAGAGCCATCTCAAATGTCACCTCTTCTGGGAATCTCATTGGGGGAAAACAGGAGCATCAGAGAAAGCTCCACAGTAGAAGTGACACTATATTTATTTTCAACTGTGAGAGCAAATGACATTTCCATTGAGGATTCCGCCATGAACAAAGACATCCCTCGTTTCCATATTCTCACTGGATTTTGAATCTGACTCTACCATAAGATGTGCCATATTAAATGCGAGTTCCAGCCCTAGCCAGTTTTGCTCAGTTGCTAGAGCGTCAGCCTGCGGACTGAATGGTCTGGGTTTAATTCTGGTCAAGGACAAATGTCTGGATTGTGAACTCGATCCCTAGTAGGAGGCATGCAGGAGTCAGCTGATAAGTGATTCTCTCTCATCATTGATGTTCTCTCTCCCTCTCCTTCTCCCTTCCTCTCTGAAATCAATAAAAATGTATTTTTAAAAAAATCGAGTTCGAGGTTGACATGCTCATGTCCCCAAGCTGACTGTGAGGACCTTGAGGGTAAGGGACACTTATTATCATAGTCTCAACCTAGTGAAAACACGCTGGATGATTGATAAAAGTTTGCTGAACAATGTATTTATTCATCCAGTTTCTAAGATGGCCCCAAATGAACCCCAACTCCTCGTATTTCACTACCTTATGCAATGTCCTCCCTTTGAGCAACTTGCTTCTACCTACTAGACCATGTTAACGTTGAGAAGCTATTGTTTTTCTTATTAGGCTGAAAAATTATGCTTTCCATCTTGCTAGCAGATTGTCTCTATGGCCTTCATGGGTTGCATGTTTTTATGTTTTTAAAATATATTTGTATTGATTTTCAGAGATAAAGGGAGAGGAAGAGAGAGAGATAGAAACATCAATGATGAGAGAGAGAGAGTCATGGATTGGCTGCCTTCTGCACACCCCACCATGGAGATCCAGCCCCACAACATGGGCAAGTGCCCTGACCAGGAATCGAACCATGACCTCCTGGTTCATAGGTCGAAGCTCAACCACTGAGGCAGGCCGGCCAGGCTTGGGTTGTATGTTTTGATGATGTAAGCAGCTCTGCTCACCTCAGGGAGGCCTACATGGCAAGGAACTGAGAACAGCCTCAGACCAACACCTGAGACCCACAGTGCATTAAATGTGGAGGGCAGGAATCCTTCCACAGTCTAACTTTCCAATGAGACCCCGATCCCTGCCAAGCCTTTGATTGCAACCTTGTGAGAAACTCTAGGGCCAGGGATCCACATTAGTCCTGCCCAAATGTCTGAGCCATAGAAACTGTGACATAACCACTATGTACTGTTTAAGCCACAAAGTTGTGGGGTAATTTGCTATTCCAGCAATAGATAATGATGACAATGAGAGAACCCATCTGGTGAGCTGATAAATAGGAATGACTTAAGAATAGTTACGTGTGACCCTGGATGCTGGGTTACATGTGAAAAAGTCTTTTGAAAGTGAGATTTATTTCAGGACTTCTGGTGCTAGATTTTTATACACAGCACATCTACGCTGCACAGGGTACTCTCTTAACTCAAGGGAGTCTTCCATTTAGCAATACGGCCATCTTTCTTCTCACTCTGACACGAGCTTCTAATGCAAGGAGCCCAGTGCTGGCTGGGTCAGGTCAGGGAGGCTTTGCCATCACATTAGAGGTGAAAGAAGTCTCTAGACTGACTCCTGTGAGGGAGACAGGTATCGGGCTGTTTCAGCTCATAGCTCTGGGAGGTCTTGTCCTATCTCTGATCTCCAACGGGACTGCCCTGAGACATACTTGTCCTGTTGAGGCAAAATAAACCAACAGATGAACTAAATGAAGTTTACTGAATGACAAAAGAAGATTAGACCTTGGGTGGTGGGCACACGGTACAATATACAGATCCTGTAACACAGACACTCACACCTGAAATCTATATGATCATGTTGCCCAATGTAACCCACTAAATTAAAGAAAAAAACGTTTCTTGAAACCACATCCACATTTTGCAGTTTTATGTATTTCTCAAGGCACCTAAGACACCATTTGGCATATGGCAATTTTCCAATAAATTCCCATTGCCTGATAGGTTGATGGATAACAACATAAAGGTTTTAAAACACCAGAAATTATAACAAGAAAACATTCAATTTCCCAACTAAGCTAAAGAGATTTCTTGTTCTTTAAAACTAGAGGCCCGGTGGACTAAAATTTGTGCACTTGGTGGGATACCTCAGCCCAGCCTGTGCCCTCTTGCAGTCTGGGACCCCTTGGGGAATGTCTACTGGCCAGCTTAGGCCTGCTCCCCAGGGGACTGGCCCTAAGCTGGCAGTCAGACATCCCTCTGGCAGCCCAGGGGGAGCAGGCCTAAGTCACAGTCAGACATCCTTAATGCTGCCAAGGAGGCGGGAAAGGCTCCCTCCACCACCACTGCACTTGCAGCGTGGCTGTGTCTGAGCAGAGCGCCCCCTGTGGGAGCTCACTGACCACCAGAGGGCAGCTCCTGCATTGAGCATCTTCCCCCTGGTGGTCAGTGCACATCATAGTGACCTATTGTTACCAGTCATTCTGCCCTTAGGGTCAATTTGCATATTACCTCTTTATTATATTGGATTACATTGGATATCATCTGAATGAAAATTCTAGAAGGGTCATCTAATACCTTAGGAAAAATCCCAATCATAGCATCTAAGCTCCCTAAGACAACTTTACTGGCAAAATAAATGAATATATAACCTGCCTCCTGGTGGTTGAGTTCCAGGTAGTAAGAGTCTACAATTTGCATGGGTATTTCAAGTACATTGACTCAATGCAAATTAATCTCTTGTCTACATCTGATTGCCATACAGGGGATGGTTAAAATGGGAGAGAGATTTTCCTCCTAAGTGGAGGAGGTCTCAGAAATGAAAATCAAAATCAACCAGCTGACCAACAACAGAAAAAAACCACCCAGATTCCAAGGGCAAGGCGATTTTCTTGCGCTTCACGAAGAAGGAAAATCAAAAACAAAAACAAAATAGCACACTAACAAACCCCTTTCACTCAGATCTCTGATGTTGGGTAAGGGCCAGTTAATATTGCAAACCCTAAGCCCAAAGGATTAGCAAGGATCATTTACAGCAACAGAAGCAGGGCCAATAAAATAAACAAAAATGCAAATTAACGGAGGAAGAAATGAGGCTAAATACCAGGCAACATAAGTGGAAACACCTTCACTGTGTTCTCCAGGGACAGCTCAGCCAGAAAGATGCCTCTAGCATGTCATTTTCCAGCAAGTGGAAAGTCAGTAACAGCTTTAATTAAGCACCATGAGGTACGTGGGACCTCCGTAGTTACTCAACCAATATTTATCCCTCCAGAGATGTACCGATTATGCGCTTACAGTTTAAAAGAGAAAATGATGAGCGAAGACCATTATTTTCAAGGACCGCTTGACTATTTCTCCTTAGCATTCTAAATTTGATCTTGGATACATGATAACCCCTGACTTTGGGGGTAGCAGATGGAGGCAGACTGTAGATAAGAAAAAAACATTTCTTCCTTATTTTTTTTTTGCGTTCGAATTCTAGGATTGACACTCCTAGGACTCTCACAGGCAGCAGTTACAACCAAGCGTGTTGCAAAAGATGCACAATTTACTAAGCGCCATCTGTGAGTGATTCCTCTCGGTGATAGGCATGCTGATGCACAAGACAACATTTTTTTAAATACTTTTTTTTATTGATTTCAGAGAGAAAGGAAGAGGGAGAGAGAGAGAAACATCAATGATGAGAGAGAATTATTGATGTGCTGACTCCTACTGGGGATGCAAAAGGGTAGCCTGACTAGAAATCAAACCATGACCTCCTGCTTCCTAGGTTGATGCTCAACCACTGAGCGACACAGTCAGGTGAGAACATCATTTTTTAAAAGCATAAGAAATCTTTTTGGCTTAGTGGAAAATCAGGCTTTCTCACACAACAACTTCCATCTAGAAATTTTAAAGCTTCCTGTTGTCACCCATCAATTAATTCTCTTAAAAAAAGAAGGTGTACCCTAGCTGGTTTGGCACAGTGGATAGAGCGTTGGCCTGTGCACTGAAGGGTCCGGGGTTCAATTCCAGGCAAGGGCATATGCCCAGGTTGCAGGCTCTATCCCCAGTAGGGGGCGTACAGGAGGCAGCTGATCCATGATTCTATCATTATTGATGTTTCAATCTCCCTCTCCCTCTCCCTTCCTCTGTGAGATCAATAAAAATATATTTTTCTTAAAAAGAAGAAGAATACAGTGAATAAGGACCTTATTAAATAAGACTCTGGCTGCTCTGGACTTCAGGAGCAAAGGTGAGGACGGAAGGAACTTGAAATGAAAATTCAGGTCAGATGATGGTGGTCAGATCCAGGTCTTGCTGCGCACCCAGCTCTTACTGTTGGAAGACTGACAAAAAGTGAGCGTTGATGAATCAGTCCCACCAAGGAAGCCACCCCAGCAGGGGGCCCCACAGTGGGCTATGTGCCCATGGGAACTGTTCATCAGTGCTGCTTCCGTGAGGAGGCACTCTAAGGCCCTCCAGCTTTAAACAACCTCCCCTGAGGCACTCTCAGACGGGGGACAAAATGCACTATAACATATTTCAGGAAATTAGAAGAGCTATTTCATCCAGAATATAAAAAGGACTCTTCCCACTTATGAATAAGAAGATAAATGATCCCATTTAAAAACGGGCAAAGCATTTGAATAGCTATTTATGCAGAGAAGACATGCAGATGGTCAAGAAGCATCAGGAAAGAACGCCAATATCCTTTGCCATCAGGGAAATTCAAATCAAAACCACACTGGGACAGCACTTGAGACCCCCTAGGATGGCTCGAATGAAGAGACATGTAATCACAAGTGTCGGGGACAATGTGGAGAAATTGGAACATTCATACATTGCCGGTGGGAATGCAAAATGGGAAACAGTTGTCAGTTTCCTTAAGAGCGAAACACAATGATTCAACAATTCCACCCCTAAGTGTCTGCCCAAGAGGAATATAATCATATGCTCACAGGCAAAGACTTTCATGTAAGAGTTCAAGCAGTGGAAACAACTTAAACGACCATCATCTGATGAACAGATACATGTAATATTATATATCCAGGCAACTGAGTGGTATTAAATAATGCAAAGGAATGAAGTACTGATACATGGATGCTATAATGTGAATGAAACTTTCTGTTCTTAGCAATTCACATGAACAAGTCATTTAACTCTCTTACAATTCAGTGGAGTAGGCGCTGCTATTCTGCCCATTTTATAAATCGGGGGCGGGGGGAGCTACACAAAGGTTAAGGATCTTGCTCACCATCATGTAACTGGGAAGAGATACAAAAGATTCAACTTCAGGCAGCCTAGATCCAGAGCTGATCTCAAACAACAGACTTTCCTACACCTTAACTTTTATTCCACAAGAATAAAATCCTATCTAATAAAAGGGTAATGTGCAAATGAACTGTCACTCTGTCACAAAGATGGGGGGCACCCAGAGCCACAAGATGGCAGTGCCCAGTCCTCTCAGGACTCAGCCCTGCCAGAGTCCCCCAGTCCCAGGGGGCGGGGTGGGGAGAGGAGGAACTTGGCTGCTGAGAGCGGGCAGCATGAGTGGCCTGGAGTAATGCTTGCCTCATGGGGACAAGGCAAGCATTCTACTCAGCTTGCAGAGGGCCTCTGGGCAGCAGGCACAAAGTGGCCAGGTGTGGGGTGGAAAACACTTGCATCGTTGCAGGCTGGGCTGAGACACCCCCCACCCCATGCACAAATTTCATACACCAGGTCTCTAGTATTACATAACATAATTGGGAGGTCATTTTCCTACAAATGCAACAATATGGGATATAGCGATCAAGTGTGGGAAAGAACATGGGTAATCTAAACTAAAAGAGTGTTAATCCTCACCCAAAGATATTTTTCCATTGATCTTTAAAGAGAATGGAAGGAAAGGGGAGAGACACAGAGAGAGAAACATTGATGTGAGAGGGAGACATCCACTGGCTGCCTCCCACACAAGCTCCAGCCAGGGCCTGGGATGCAGCATGCAACCTAAGTACGTGCCCTTGACCGGAATCCAACCCAGGGCCTTTCATTCCCAGAGCCAATGCTCTATCCACTGAACTAACTGGCTAGGGTAGAATGACATATTTCTCTTCTTTTTTAAAAAAATGTTTTTTATTGATTTTTTTACAGAGAGGAAGGGAGAGAGATAGAGTTAGAAACATCAATGAGAGAGAAACATCAATCAGTTGCCTCCTGCACACCCTCTACTGGGGATGAGCCTGCAACCAAGGTACGTGCCATGCCTGGAATTGAACCTGGGACCCTTCAGTCCTCAGGCTGACGCTCTATCCACTGAGCCAAACCAGCTAGGGCTATATTTCTTAAAGGCTTTATTTTCCGCGCTTGGTGAGAGTTCCATTGTGTAAATGATTAGAGTCATTATTCAAAATGTAGATTTAAAGATCTTCAGGCTCAGACGGTGACCCTGGGAAGCGCAGGATGGGAGGAGAGTGGAACAATAAGAAACAGAGGGAGGAACAAGTCAAGGAAACTCTAATTCCTGCAAGAAGAGGCTGTGGCTGGGTTTCTGGAAGAAGATAAAAAAGAAAACAGCTTTGAGGGAACGTGAAAATCATCGCAACAACACGGGCCTGTGGGAATTCAAAGTGAATTTAGGCACCAATATCGTTATGAATAAAGGTTTCTATGTTTGTCCGTGTATTCATCTTCACTGGAGAACTGTGCAATTCATCTGGCTTTGTGTTAATCTAGCATCTATTGCTTTTACCTTGAAGAACTCCTCTTAGAATTTCTGGCAGAGCAAGTCTACTAATAAACCCCTGTTCTTTGGTTTATCTTAGCAAGTCTAAATTGCTCCTTGGATTTTGAAGTGCGGTTTTTCTGGAAACAGTATTCTTGGTTATGACTTCTTTTTAGCGTTCTGACTTTATCTTCCCACTCCTAGCAGACAATGCTTCTGCAGAGCAATGTGCTGAATCCGATGAAAGCTCCTTTTCGGTGATGAGTTTTTCCTCTGGCTGCTTTTAAGATTTTCTCTTTGCCTTTGACTTTTGACAGTATGATTATAATGCGTCTCAGTGTGGGTCTTTTGGGATATATCTTGGTTGCAATTAGTGGAACTTCGTGAATTATTATGTAGATCACTTTTGTAAAAAAATACTCTCCAATCTGTTAAAAAATATATATGTTTTTATTGATTTCAGAGAAGAAGGGAGAGGGGGAGAGAGATGGAAACATCAATGGTGAGCATCATTGATTGGCTGCCTCTTGCACGCCCCCTATTGGAGATCAAGCCTGCAACGCAGACATGTGCCCTGACCAAGAATTGAACTGTGACCACCTGGTTCATGGGTCAATGCTCAACCACTGAGCCACTGCAGGTGGGATTTCCAGATTTTATAGACTGGCCTTGTTCTGGAAAATCCTTTACTGCTCAGCCCACCGAGACATTCTAGGACTTTCTCAATCCTTTTCTGAGGATGTGTGTTCTTTGGGCTTATTTGTGTGGTTTTAGTCGCTTTCAGTTTCATTAAGTACCTCGTTCCTACTTCCCAGAAGCCCATAATCTCTTGTCCACCCTGAAATGTGACCATGGAACTACAGCTCTGACATGCCATGGTGATCACATCTGTTTTCAGGAGCTTCTACATGATGTCAACAGCTTTGGCGGCATTCGAAGACAGACAGACAGACACCGGTTCCTCAGAGGAGACAGAACTTGGGATGCATGATTCACTCTTGTTTCTGACCTGAGGAAAACCCCTCAGTGAGGGAGGTTTCCTCCTGGTTGCAATGTGCTGGGCCAGACCAGGAGGAGGAGCACTTGCTGGAATTCCTTTTTCCTTTTACACTGGTCTGGGTGCTGTCATTTCTCAATTGGTCTCTGGAGTTTTAACAAAAGCACATTGGTTCATGTATTGACTCAGTTTCTCTGTGGGAGAGTAAGGGTCTAAACCTTCTTTTTTGCATCTTTTATATATAAATTAATTTTAGAGCACTTTTAGAATTACAAAACAAATTCTAAAGACTACGGAGAGTTCCTATGTATCTGTCGGCCACTAACCCCTATTGTTAACATTTGACATTAGCATCAGTTACTATTTGTCATAATTAATGAGCCAGAATGGCTACATGATCAGTAACTAAAATCCATAGTTTATTCAAATATCCTTAGACGTTACCTAATGTCCTTTATCTGTTCCAGGATGTCATCTAGCATATCATATCATGTTTAGTTGTCACTTACCCTGAGGCTCCTCTAGTCTATAACAGTTTTACCACTGAATTTATAGGTATAAAAGGCAAGAAGTTCTTTTTATGATTTAATTAAACTGGTTCAGGATTTTCCATTGCTTATAACTCACAAAATAGCCAACTGATAGAGTTTCCTAGTCTAAACATATTATTTTAAAATGAGAAAAGTGAGGCCCATCGTATCCAAATGATGGCCCACCATTACACTCCTTGTATGGACAATAACTAAAGTAGTCTTTAAAAAATATATATTTTATTGATTTTTTACAGAGAAGGAGAGAGGGACGGAGAGCTAGAAACATTGATGAGAGAGAAACATCGATCAGCTGACTCCTGCACACTCCCCACTAGGGTTGTGCCTGCAACCAAGGTACATGCCCTTGACCGGAATCGAACCCAGGACCCTCGAGTCCACAGGCCAACGCTCTATCCACTGAGCCAAACTGGTTAGGGCAAGAACTAAAGTCTTCTTACATCGAATTTCTGTGCTTTCTGATTCTATGACATAAACTGCTGAGATATACTGTAATCACATTATCGCAAAGACCGCTTCATTACAGTCTGCATTTTGGAGTGAAATTTTTTATCAGCAAGTTAAAGAGAGAATTTCCACTCAATGACTTGTGTATCAGCAACTGTAGTAACAACTCACTGAATAAAATGATTCAGAAAAAAGTCTATTCTTCATCCATGAGTCCATCCATCCATTTACTCCCACATAAATATATCTAAATATTTACTCAGCAAATATTTATTCATCACCTGATATTGGCCAGACAATATGCCAATCCCTGACGATCTCCTTTATTTCCTCTATTAGAACAGTCATGAGTTGCCAGCTATGTTTGGTCATAAAGCAAATGGTATAGCATACTGAAACTCATGAGCCTTGTTTCTATTTTACAAAATATATTTTGGTTGATTCCATAGAGGAAGGGAGAGGGAGGGAGAGAGAGAAAGAAATAATAATGATAAGAGAGAATCATTGATCGGCTGCCTCCTGTATACTCCCTACCAGGGATCGAGCCCACAACCAGGGCATGTACCCTGACCGGGAATCGAACCGTGACCTCCTGGTTCTTGATCCACGCTCAACCACTGAGCCACTGCGGGCAGGCTGAACCCCGTTTCTTTGTTGAGGATTCTTAAGTAGAAATGTATGCTAGACAATGTGAAAGACTGAAGTAAAAATGTTGAACTCAAAAGAACAACCAGCTGAGGAGACATGAGAAGCAACCTCCAGCGAAGGGTCTGCTGTCATGGAAAACAAGAAAACCTGGAGGGGAACATCACCAAAAACAAGCTGGGGAGCCCTAACCGGTTTGGCTCAGTGGATAGAGCATCGGCCTGTGGGCTCAAGAGTCCCGGGTTTGAGTGCGATCAAGGGCATGTACCTTGGTTGTGGGCAAATCCCCAGTGGGGAGTGTGCAGAAGGCAGCTGATCTATGTTTCTCACTCTCTATCCCTCTCCTTCCTCTCTGTAAAAAATCAAATATATATATATATATATACACTAGGGGCCCGGTGCACAAAAATTTGTGCACTCGGGGTGGAGGGAGTCCCTCAGCCCGGCCTGTGCCCTCTCACAGTCTGGGACCCCTCAGTGGATGTCCTATGATGGCTCCAGTCTGCCAGGCACCTTCTGTGTGTGTGTGTGTGTGTGTGTGTGTGTGTGTGTGTGTGTGTGTCACCACTGGGGACCTGCCCCCAGCCACATCTGAGGCTTGGAGCAGTCCTCCTGTGTGTGTCTACCTGCTGGGGACTTGCCACCAGGCACACTGTGGTGGCTTGGAGCAGGCACCCCCTCTATGATGATCTCTCAGACTCTTGCCCTCCCCT
>PVJC01044081.1:0-14268 GCA_004026665.1 Murina feae
CCTTGCGACGCACTTCCGGTCTGAGGGGCCGCTGTCCTCACGGCCTCCTGTAGGGGGAGCTGGGGCCTCGGGAACATGGATAGGACCGTTAGCCCTCGCGCATTCTGGGAGTCGCAGTCCACACCCCGAAATCCCCCCCCCCCCTAATCACTTCCGGGTTCTTTTCGTGAGCCAGTGACGCCACTTCCCGGGATGGAAAGGCTAGGAAGAGAGCGCATGAGTAACGATCCCATGTCCCGATAGGCCTCGGGAGTAGCGTCCCAGTGCCTTGTGGGAGATGTAGTTCATCGGTCACAGCCGCTGCGGCGCTCGGCCGGCGAAGGACTCGGTTTCCCAGAGGGCCGAGCACGACGCAAGATGGAGGCGGCCGGGCCGCTGTAACCCGCAGGTTTGTGTTGAGAGCGCCCGGCAGCGCGGGCCCGTGTTCCCTCGTGGGGCGTATGTGTGTCCCGTGCCTCCCGGCCTGGCCGTGGGGTCCTCAAGTCTCGTGAGGCCCGGGCCGTGGTCCCCGACCTCTGCTTCCCGGGCGCGGGAGCAGCTCGGAACCCCGCTCTGCCTTCATGTGCCGGGCAGACGCCGCGCGGTGCCCCTTCCCTGGGGGAGCTGGGCCCCGGGGTGGCGCGATCGGCCCCGAGCCCGCTGGCCTGGGGCGAGGGTCGGGGCGGTCGGGAGCTGTGCGGGGGGCGAGGCTGGGCCCGCGGGGAGGGGGGGCAGGAGAGGCGCCCCGGGCGGTCGCTCCAGGGGCGGCAGGGACGCAGGTGCCAGTCGGCGCCCGGGTCCCCCGAGCAGGACCCTCCGGTGCCCAGGGCGATGTCCGTGACGGGGGCGCAGACACCCCGGGGGCTCGGGGGGCGGCTCCCGGCCATCAGGAGCCCCGTCCTGCAGGGGGGGGACGAGTACCGGGGGGCGGAACCCAGGCCCGTTCTCGCCCCGTCTGGCCTCGCCTTTGGGTCGGGGCGCGCGGCCTGTGGGTGCTGAGTGCGCGGCGGGTCCGAGGCGCGCTGCCCGCGGTCGTGCGCCCCTCGGCACATCCACCGACTCTGACATGACCGTCCTCCCTTTCCCAGCCTCGTGCAGCAGCGGAGCAGCCGCGCGGGGACTTGGTGTGGAGGACACAGCCCTGCGGGCATCGGCGTTGGCGCCCGGCGCCCGGCACCCAGGAAGGTGAGGCGGGCGCTCCGGGGAGGGAGGGCGGCCGGGGCCGGGCTGCGCGGGTCTCACGCTGTCTGCGTCTAGGTGCGCCGCGGGGGACGCATGGCGGAGGTGGGGGCCGGCGAGCCCGCCCCTGCCCTGGAGGTGGAGCAGGGCACCGAGCCCGACGTCCTGCCGGCGCCCACCGCCGCCCTCAGCGACTCCGACTCGGACTCCGACCTCAGCTGGCCCGGCGGCGCGCAGTCCCCAGAGCGGCCGCCCGGGGAGGTCCTGGGGGACTCGGACCCGGACAGCCCCCCGCCGCCGCCCGGGGGCGCCCCCGCCGCCGCCGCCGTGCAGCCTTTCCACCTGCGGGGCACGAGCAGCACCTTCTCTCGGCGCAGCCACAGCATCTTCGACGGCCTGGAGGGGGCGGCCCAGCGGGCGGTGCCTCCCGAGGGCCTGGGTCACGGCGGGGGCTTCCCGCAGCCCCGGGCGCCCCCCGGCCGGCCCCTAGCGGAGGGTCCGAGCAGAGCCGGGCAGGACCCCGTCCCCCCGCGGGCGCCCCCCGTGCCCGACTACGTGGCGCACCCCGAGCGCTGGACCCGGTACAGCCTGGAGGACGTGGCCGAGGCCCGCGAGCAGAGCGGCCGGGCAGCCGCCCTGGACTTCCCGGGCTCCGCGCGTGGGGCCGCGCCGGGCGACTACGAGCCCTCCTTCAACCAGGACCCGTCCAGCTGCGGGGAGGGGAGGGTCGTCTTCGCCAGGCCCGCGCGGCCCGACAGGAAGCGGGCCCAGCAGGGCGCGAGGGGCCCGGGCGCCGCCGAGGGCGCCGTGCAGCTGGCCCACCTGGCCGGGCCGGGGAGCCCGGAGGCCGCGGAGTGGGGCGGCGCCCTCGGGGGCCTGCAGGAGGTGGGCGTGCCCGAGGGGGGCCCCCCCAGCGGGCCGGCGGCAGGTCCCCCGCCCGTGGAGACGGTGGGCTTCCACGGCAGCAGGAAGCGGAGCAGAGACCACCTCCGCAGCCCGAGTGCCGGCCCCGAGGCCCCCGGGGCTGAGGGCTGACCGCCGGTGGGCAGCCTGTAGGCGGCGCCGTGGCCCGGTTGGGCCCGGGCGGTGGGTTTGGGGCTGGGCCCACTGGAGCCCGTGGAGGGGCAATAAAGGTTTTGGGTTTCACTCGGGCTCCGTGTGGCTGTGGGCGCCCCTCCCCCAGGACCCGGAGGCCTCGATCCTGGCTCTCAGCCCTCCGCGCCGCGCCCGCACCAGCCTCCTGGCAGCGTTTGGCAGCGGGTCTTCCCGAGGAACAGAGTGGCTGGCCCCCACCTCGCATGGGCGGGGGGAGCTTGACCCCAACCCACGGGCGGGGGGACCTCTCAAGGCACATGGTCCGCAACCCGTTCCGTCCCAGGCAGAGCGACCTCCCGGGCGGGACAGGGTCCTGACGCTCTGGCCTCACTGAGCGGCTGGGGGCGCGCGGGGCGGGTCTCGCAGGGCAGACGCTCCAAGCACAGCGGTCAAAGTGTTTAGTTTGTTAGGGAGGGTGGGGAGGGGGTGGCGTGGACCCCAAGGTAGGAGGTGGACGGGCTCGGCGAGCGCTCACTGCCCTGGCGCAGGCCGGCAAGGACGGGTCCTTTCGATGAAGCCACTGGGCGGGGGCGGCACAGTGTGGGCTGGACCTGGGATGAGGATGACTAAGGGCCGTGGGCTCCGGGAGGGGGCCCCTGTGCTGACGATCCGAGTGGCTCAGGTGTCCGAGAGCAGCGGGCCGGCCTCTGGGTGGTCTCTGCTCCCCTGGCCCCCTCCAGGCTCAGCAGGGGCCTGCCAGCTCCCCACTGCCAAGTGCCAAGAGTGCAGGGTGGGGGGGGCTTCTCACTGCGGTGCCCAGGGGAGGGAGAGGCGACTGCCTGGGGGGTCTGGGGCCCGGGACACCACCCTCAGGCCTGGCTGGGTCAGGGGCTTGGCCAGAGGGCATCTCTGCACCCCAGAGGCAGGGCAGCCCAGGGCTCTCTGAGGCCAGAGCGAGTCCCGTCAGGCAGGGGCAGGGACATCGGCCTCCCAGACACTTACTGTGGTGGGCACTGCCCCGGGGCAGCCTGTCGGCCACGGAGGCCAGGAGCACCGTGCAGTAGTTGACCTGCCAGAGGGACACGCGTCCAGGGGAGCCCCAGGACCCTCGCCACCCTCTCCTGCCAGGACCCTGCTGCCTGGGACGCCCCCTGTCTGCACTTGAAGGAAGAGGGCAGGAGGGTGATGCTCCAGGGGTGTGCCGAGTGGACAGGACCCCCTCTAGGGAGGGCACCCCGCTCTCGGGACGGGTGGGCAGTGGGTGCTGAGCCCAGCCTGGGTGTGGCTTTAGCCTGGAGGGGGGTCTGGTTGGCAGCCCACCTGTGATTCCAGGCCCCGGATGCGCTTCTCTTGCTCTCTCAGCCCCCCGAGCTGCTTGGCTATAACCTCCACCCTGTGGCAGAGCAGGGACAGCAGGCACTGTTGGCCTCTGAACGGGCCCCCCCCCCCCATCCTCATTCTGCCCCCAGGCCCTTTGGGGGGCTGGGTCGCTGAGGCCTCTGGTCCTGAGTCAGGGTGCTCTGGCCTTGCCCCTCGCCTCAGATCCAGGTGCACACAGTGCTGCTTGCTGCGCCCTCCCCTCAAGCACCTTGGGGCTTGGTGCCCTCCAGGGGGCAGGCACCAAGGGCTCGGGGAGGTCTGGAGTGCACCATCTGGGGCACCTGGGGGGTCAGGCAAAGGGCAGGCTTCTGTTCGGAGACCCCGGAGCAGGGAGGACAACCACGCAACCCTGTCCCCCACACATGGGGCAGGCAAGGTCCAGAAGAGCCCTGTTCGGGTCCGCAAGTGGGTGCTGGGCCCTCGATCCCGCCATACCCCGCGCCTCTCAGCCTCAGTGTCCCAGCGCATCCTGAGTGCAGGGGCCATGGCTCCAAGGCAGCCTGACAGCCAGCGGCGCCCACGAGCGGCCCAGTCCCCGGGGTTGCCCTGGCACCTGTGGGCCGTCCTCCGCAGCACCTCCGCCTCGCTCTCCCTCCTGCTCTGCTCCAGCCTGCTCAGGTAGCTCTCCTTCTGCACCGCCTCCCAGGTCACCATCTTCTGGTCCAGGGGCTCCGGCAGGTCTCTCTCTGGGGAAGCGGGGCAGCCGCGGGCTGGACGTGCCAGGTGGGCCTTGCAGCAGAGCCCAGGCCAGCCTCCAGGGCAGCTCAGCTGGAGCCTGCCCATGGGTGCCCACCCACAGCCCCCCCCCCCAATCAGTACAGCTGTGCCAGGGCCCGGGACACAGTGGCCCCGCTGCGGGAATCCCCAGGCTCAGCCTGTGCCAGCTGCCCCTCCTACCCGCCTGCCCGGCGGCCTCACCCAGGCGTGCCCGCTTCTGCCCCGCCTCCTTCCACAAGAGCCTCTTGAGCACCAGGCCCAGGTGGCTGAGCAGGATGAAGGGCGGGGCCAGGGCGGGGCGCTCCTGGTACTCCATGATGAGGTGGTAGCGCTGGAACCTCCAGAACATGTCCGCGTTGCCCTGCACCATCTGGAAGGTGTAGCTGCAGGGCCCGGGCGGCTGAGCGAGGGGCCCTCAGAACCTGAGCCCCCGTCACTGGGTCCTGGGGGCTCCCTCCTCTGGGGTCTTCCACTGCCGTCCCAACACCCCTCCGAGCCCTCAGCCTCTGAAGGCCCTGGCCCTGCAGGTGAGGGGTGGCCCAGTGGGCAGGGGCTTGAAAAGCCTCCCCCACACCCCTCCCCAGTGCCTGGTGCTGGGAGGGGGCAGTGCTTGGGGTGACCTCCCCCCTCGAGGCCTCCTCCCGGTGGGGCCCAGGTCTGGCGTCCTGGGCACCTGAACATGGCGATGAGCAGGTTCATGAGCAGCACGTTGGTGACCAGCAGGAAGGTGACCAGCAGCAGGATGACCAGCCAGTTGGCGTAGAGATTGGGGCAGGCAGGCGAACCCTCTGGCAGCAGCGGGTGCACCGAGCAGTTCACACGGGCTTCTGAAAGGGGAGGGCTGCTGGGTGACCCACCACCTGGCACTCCTGGAAGTCCCCATCACTGGACGCCCCAGGCCAGGCCAAGGCCAGGGAGGCGCAGGCCCTGCTCTGGGGGTGAACACTGCCCTTCACCCACCCCCGAGGCTCGGCTCCAAGCCGGCTGGGATGGGGGAGGACTTCTCAGGGCTTTTCTGACACCAATTCCCACCTGGGGAGCACGTCTGGGACAGGCAGGGAGGGGCTGGCCTGTGGAGGCATGCACAGCCAGCGCGATGGACGGACCATCTGCAGGTGACACGGAGGTCTCTGTGCCGTGTCCCCACCAGTGCACGCGTGGGGGTGCTGGGCTTGTTCTGTGTACCATGCCTTCCTCACTGCGTCCCTCTCCTTTCTCCCAGGGACCCGGGACCTCCCTCCCTCCCTCCCTCCTTCCCTCCTCGCCTTCCGGGCCTGGTTCCTGACCCGGCTCCCTGCCGGTTCCCAGGGGGCCGCGGCCCGTGGCGTGTTTGTGAAGCTGTAAATCTCGATTAAAGCGGCTCCGGTAATGAGACCGGAGCTTCCGGGCTCACCCAGGCGCCGCCAGGCCGGGCTGCAGATTAACTCGTCGCCGGCACAGCTCAGCCCAGGCTCCCTCCCGCCGGGCGCGGGGAACAGGGAGGCTGCTCGAGCCTCAGTTTCCCTCTCGCCCTGCCCCCCCCCCACCCCGGCAGTGAGTCACTCTCCACCCCGCAGCCTGGCAGGCTCACCGCAGGCCCCCTCATGCCCCACCACTCTGCCCCAGACCAGCTTGTGCTGGGACAGGCAGCCAGGGACGTGTCACGGCTGGAGGGCCCCCCCACACACTGGAGGGGCCCCCTCGCTCCCCTCCTGCCTGGGGGTTGTGGCGCCATCCCCCAGCTGGGGCCACGGCGAGGGCAGCGGGTCTGGTGAGCTAATGGCCTGGAAAACTAGGCTGTGGATGAGCAAACACGGAGGAGGTGCAGGGGGCTGAGAAAACAGCCCGCGGAGCCGGCCTCTGAGGCGCCAGCTGGGGGCACGTCCATGACGCGGCCTCCCCTTCCTGCCGGCTGTGCTGCCATCACGCGCCATCCTCTGGGCAAATGTTTACCGCGGGGTTCTGCCTCATTAGCTGCAAGGTCAGGGTCAGCCTCTCTGACCCAGGGAGCCCGTGACTGCTCGGGAGTGCCCCGGGGGCTGGTGTCCTGGGCCCTCCCCCCGCCCCCCTCACAGACCCCGGCCGTCCCAGGGGCTGTGCTGCCCTCCCGGTCCCCACCCGTTTCTCCTGCAGCTCAGCCAGGCAGCTCTGTGCCCACCTGGTCCCTCCTGTGTAAGGTGACCGGACGTCCTGCTTTTGGCGGGACAGCCCCGATTTTTAACAGTTTGTCCCGCGTCCCGCGGCGTTTTAAAAAAGTCCCGATTACTCTTTGTAATATTTTAAGTAATAATAGAAAAAGAAAAAGAAAAAAGAACCCCCCGGTCAATGGTGTACCGCTTTAAATCTGTGGGAAATGCTCAGAGCCTCCTCCAGCCCCACCAGGCACAGGGGCCTGCCTCCCACCCCAGGGAAGGCGCACAGTGGGTGGCCCTGGGATAGGGACCCTGGGCGAGGGAAGGCACACAGTGGGTGGCCTGGCAGCAGAGGCCTTTCTAACACACCGGCCTGGGCAGGGCAGGGCCCTGGGTGGGTAGGTGGCAGGAGACTCGCTGCCCAGCGGGTTGTGCAGGACGGCGGAGGCCCAGAAGCATGGGGCCGGCCAGCGGAGCCCAGACTCGGCCATGGTCGGGGCAGACTGGGGTGGCCCCTGCTGCTTGCACGCCTGTCCCCTGCTCGGCCTGCACAGACCACCCCGAGCAGAGCAAGGCTGCCCCGCAGGAGACCGGCCCTGGCCACCTGCAGACCTGGTGTGTGTCTCCAGCCCGGGACCGAGGTTGGGGCTGTGCCTGCCCTGGGCGTGCGCAGGGGCGGGGGGCTGGCTCAGGACGCCCCTGCTCGGCCAGCTCCGGGCTGGTCTCAAGGAGGAACCTTGGTAACCTGGTCGCAGTGTGACTGCCCCTCGGGGTACCCCTGAGGCCGCCCCGAGGTGCCCGCCCCAGGCTGGTGCTGACCGTCGATCTCGTCCAGGGGGATCTGCCCGAAGATCTGCAGGTAGGGCCGGTAGAGCACCCGGCGGAACATCCACTCCAGGCGGCCGTCGTCGGGGTGCAGCAGCGCCTGGGTGGCCACGCCGTACGCCACCAGCCACACGCTCAGGAAGAAGAGGAAGAAGAAGACGTCCTTCATCTGGGGCAGGAGGAGGGTCGTCAGCCCAGGCAGGGGCCACCCTCGGCCCAGCTCGGGGCGCAGGCAGGGGCCACCCTCCGCCCAGCTCGGGGCGCAGGCCAGGGCACACCATTCGCTCCACTATGATGATCTTGGGGCCCAGCTGCTTGTGGACGGCGAAGATGTGGATGAGGCGAAGCGTGAACACCATGAAGTCGATGGCGAGGACCGTGCGTCCTGCCTCAAACGCCGAGGGCAGCATCCTGCGGGGCACAGCGGGCTGCGAGGGCTGCCGGGCCAGAGGGCAAGGGCCCAGGACAGCCCGGGCATCGGGGGAAGTGGGGCCCCGTCCTGACGGCAGCCCTGCCCCCGCCCCCTCGTCCTCCCCTCGGCCCCCAGACCTGCAGGTGACGCCCACCACGAACAGGAAGATGGCCACCATGTCACACTTGTTCCAGTTGTCCTCCAGGTAGAGCGTGAGCTTGTTCCCCAGCTGCGTGTCCTCGTCGGTGAAGAAGCCCTGGCGGAGGGCAGACAGGGCCCTCCCTGCAGGCCGCCCCCTCCGGCCGGGGCTCGGGGCTCTGGAGCCGGGATCCGGCCTCAGCGGCTGGGACGGGCCCACCACTCACCTGCCGGACCTCCTCCAGCACCAGCGTGAAGACCCAGAAGTAAAGGGCGGCCTCAGGCCCCGACGGCCCCTGGGGGGGCGGCCTGAAGTCCACCAGCAGGACGTAGGTGAACAGGAAGAGGAAGGCGAAGTACATGACCACATTCCCCAGGAACACGGTCACGGGGGCGCCCCAGAACTGCCGCCAGCGTGTGGGCAGGAAGGCCGCCCGTGGGTCTCGGCGGCCCTGTGTCCTCCGCGCCTCCGCCGGCTCCCCCAGCCTGCTCCGCAAAGGGGTCACAGCCGTGAAGCAGGGCCAGGGGCCCCGGGAGACGCTGCCCCCCAGGGTCTGCGCACCCGCCCTCCAGGCCCGCACCCGCTGCCCGGGCCGCTGAGCAGGCTCTTCTCCGTGTCCAGGCTGTCCAGCTCCCGCAGGTCCTCCCGGCCCGTCCGCAGTGGGGCCTCCTCGCTGCAAACACAGGGCACCCTCAGGGAATGTGGGCGCACGGGGAAGGCGGGCAGGGGGACGCGGGGGACCCGCATGGATGCTGGACCAGGAGCCCCGTCCCCAGTGGCTCCGCCAGCCGCCGCTGCCCACACACCTGAAGGCGATGAGGCCGGTGTAGAGCAGGCCCGGGCACAGGAAGGCGCCCAGCAGCCGCAGTACCGGCGTGCTTGCAGCCATGTCCCCCCACCAGATCTTGGTCAGGAAGGCCTGGAACAGAGGCACCACACAGGCCCTGCTCCTCTGCCCGCTGCTCCCTGTGCCAGGCACACCCTTCCCGGCTCAGCTGGCCCAGCCCTGCCTCCTGGGGCCTCCATCCTGGTGGGTGGGGACCTTCCGTGCGGGGGTAAGGGGTGGGGAACAGGGGTGTGGGGGGGCAGGCTGGGGGCCAGAGGGACGAGCTGAGGAAATGGCACTTCCGCAGAGACCCCAGGTGGCTGTGGGCTGGCTGCCAGGCATGGCGCCAAGGGCTCACCCCGCAGGCTGGGATGCGAGAGCGAGGGGCAGCTGCTGACCAGGGGAAGGTGGGGGCCAGCGGGCACCGAATGCCCACCTCGCCCGGCGCCCCCCTGACGCAGCTGCTCACCTGCACCCCTTCGTGGGCGAAGAAGGCCTTGGTGTCGGCCTCGGTGGCCAGGTGCAGGCAGGTGGTCCGGCTCCAGGAGCGGGTGCGGCGCACGAGCAGGGCGAAGGCCCGGTCCTCGCTGTTGCTGTAGCACTCGGAGAAGAGGCCTGTGCGGGGGCCAGCGCTGCTGCCAGGCGCCACGCGCTGCCCTGGGCTGTCCCCGCCCGCCCGCCCATCAGGACCTTGGGAGCCTCAGTCACTCTGGGGGTCCCTCCCACCACAGGGCCCGCGGGCGCCAGGTGTGGCTGGCAGGTCATCGCGTGTCCATTTAGCCCCTTGGTGGGGATGGCCAGGCCCCCTGGGGAGGACCCCTGAGGCCGGCAGGGGCTCACCCAGGGCCAGCTGCTCATAGGACGCCCTGCGCGAGCTGCGGTCCGCCTCGGCCTCCGCCTCCAGGTGCGACATCTCTCGCAGGATCTTGCAGGCGACCAGCGCGGTGGCCACGCCCTCCTGGCCCTGCGACAGGGTCTGAGGAGGCTGCCCGCCACCTGCCCTCCCTGGGGCCCTGGGGAATCTGGGGGACCAGGTGCAGCCGTGGGGCCCCGTGGCTGCCGCTCACCATGGCCCAGAAGTAGGTGGCCATCTCGTGGCGGCTCTGCAGCACGGCCCACAGGAACAGGTCCCGCCACGGGCTCTCGCTCCTCTGGTTTAGGTCCAGCTGCCACCTCGGGCCGCCGGGCCGCCGGGCCGGGCCCCGCTCCTGCAGGACGACGGGAGGGGGTGTCAGCCCTCGGTGTGGTCCTGTCCCCCCATCCCCCCCACCCCACTCACCTGGTAGAGCCCGCGGCAGGCGTCCTGCAGGAAGTCCTTGAGCACCCGGGCCACCTCCTGCAGCGAGAAGGCGGGCGGCCCCCGGGCGGGCAGTGCGGGGCGGCCCTCGTCCAGCTTGCGCTGCAGCAGCGAGAAGAGCAGGCTCTTGGGCGGCACGGCCCGGTACAGCTGCTGCAGCCGCCCGTACGTCAGGAAGTCGGCCATGTCCGCGCCGTGGTCCACGAAGAGCTTCACGAACTCCGGCTTGTTGCTCACCAGCGCGTCCATCATCGCCTCCTCCAGATCGCAGGACTGCGGCCCCCGGGCCGGCCGGAGCAAGGACACGGAGGGTGAGGGGCTGGGAGAGGGGCCCCCCGCCCACACCCCGCTCCCGCTCCCGGGCACCCAGCCTGTCCCTCCAGGCAGGGCTCAGGGCTTGGGCAGCTGGCGGTGGCCGGGTCCCGGGGCTACGGTCAGGCTCACAATCAAGGGCTGCTCAGTGCCTCCCATGGGGGGGGGGGGGGAGAATGGACGGTGGCCCTCAGGACGCCGCCTGCCCCAGGCCCTCAGCAAGGTGCTGCCCCCCCTCCCTCGGCCCCGGGCAGGGGGCACCTTCCACTCCACGTCCCCGTTGAAGATCTCGCTCTTGGCGATGTCCACGCGGTCCCAGGCCACCGCCAGCTTGAGCTCGTCCAGGTAGTCCTGCGCCTCCTGGCTGTGGCTCTTGCAGGCTGCGGGCAGGCGGGCAGGCGGGCAGGGTGAGGGCAGCGGGTCCCTCCAGGACTCTGCTCAGCACGAGGCTATAGGAGCTCTGCCTGCTCCGCGCCCTCGGGAGACAGCGGGGAGTGCGCCCGGAGCACACGCTGGGAGCCTGGCAGGAGCACCAGCCTCGGTGGCAGGACTGGCTGCCAGTGCCAGCCCCCAGGCACGAGCTCATCTGCAGTAAAAAGCCACCGAGCCACCAAGTGGGCACACCATCCCCCATGCCTGGCGCCCTCGGGCCTCGGCGGGCGGCTGGCCGCCGCCCTCACCTTTCACCAGCGCCTTGAGGATGACCGTGTCCAGCTCCGCAGAGCCCTCCTGCTCGAAGTCGTGCACAGTGAGCAGGTGCGGGCGGGAGGCGATGCTCTGCAGCTGGGGCCAGACACAGAGGTGGCCCGTGGGAGGGAGCAGGGCGGGGCAGTGGGCAGCGCAGGGCAGGGCGGGCGGTGTGTGAGGCAGGGTCCCCAGGCCAGTGCCAGCTGTCACCCTGTGAGCCTGACACCCACAGGCCTGGCACAGAACCACTGCCAACTGGGGGGCTTGCCCCGGCACCCCTGACGCAGGACTGAGTTTGAGGCTTCACGTTAGAAGGGGCTGGGCCGTCGGGTGGGGAGGCAGCCTGGAGCTTTCCCAGGGGCCAGCCCCGCTGGAGTGGGGTTCACAGGGGGAGCGGGGTCCCCTTCCAGACCGGGCTCTGGGCTCTGGGGCTCCTACCAGCTTCGTCCAGTGCAGAATGTCCTCCCAGGAGAAATGCTCTCCCGGGAACTTCTCCTTAAACTGCTTCTCCACCACCTGGGGCACCAGGAGGTGCGGCTGGGCCAGGAGGGCTGCCAGCACGTCGGCGATGCCCCCCGAGCCGGCCAGCACCAGCCACGGGGCAGCCTGCTCCACCGCCCTGGCCATCCTCTGCGGGCGCAGGGGAGACGCCCGAGTCAGCTCCCAGGGCCCCGGGCGGGAGGCCCTGCGGGAGGCCCAGCCGGCCAGGCTCCCCTACCTCCAGGGCGCTGGGGTCGCCGTTGACCAGCAGACAGAGGACGGGGATCTCGATGCAGCCGGTGCCTGTGGGGGAGCACCCGTGAGGTCCTCCCGGTGCCTCCTGTCCCAAGCACAGGCGGCCAGAGGCCTCCCAGCGACGCAAGGGCTGCAGGTTGATGCTGGGGCCGTGCACCTGAGGCCCCGTCACCCGGGACGAGGACCCAGTCCACCTCCCGTCCCTGTGTCCCAGGGGGCACTTTGTGGCTATTGACATACAGAGTGATGGGCACTTGGGCTGTGAGACTCCGGTCCTGGCTGCTTGTGCCCCGTCCGTGTGCCCAGGCTGTCCCCACACCGACCGAGGGGTAAAGGAGGGCCTGGGGGCATCTGTCCCCCAAACACGGACCAGGAACGAGACTTCCCCCTGAGACACAGGCGCCTCCTGATGGACTGCGAGGAGGCGCAGGCCTCACAGCCCAACCGCGGCCCTGGGCCCACGTGGCGAGGGTTTGAACCCGTAAAGAGTGCTCAGCACGTAAACGCCACAAGCAGTTCTGTATCTTGTGTGAAAAGCACGTCTTAGCAGTCCAGCTCGCAAAGCCCGGCACCTGTCCCCTGGGCCGCGCTGCCCCCTGGTGGCAGCGGAGGAAACCGGCCTCGCCAAATGCGCAAATCTCACTTCTCCCCAAAGCCCGAGCCCCAGCCGGAGCCTCTGGCCAGGGAGGCCCAGTGGACACCGAGCTGCTGCGGCTCCCAGCAGCTGCGTCCTCCCATCCCCGCCTGCCTGGGGGGAGGGGGTCCTTCCAGTCCCACCCACGCGCTGTGCCCCTCCCCATGCCCCCGGGCCTCCTGGGCATCCTCACCCCCATAGCCAGTCCTCTGCTCCGAGATGTGCTTCTCCAGCCTCAGCCACAGCTCCGTGGGCCCGTCCCCCGTGCTGGGGCCGCCCGACTCCACCAGCACGAAGTGGGAGTGGCTATTGTCCAGGGCGCAGAGGAAGCCCTGGCCGCCGCTCTCGTCCGCGGGGTAGTGGACGGGGCTGTGCTCCTGGGCCCCATGCACACGGTGAGGCCGGGCCCAGCTCTCCCCAGGCCTGTGCCCACCCCCGGAGGCTAGGGGGCTGGCGAGGGGCCCCCCAGAAAGAACTCGGGCGGCAGGGCTCCACTCCCCAGGACATGAAGGGCGACTCCTAGCCCAGCCTTAGACAGCTCTGGGGTGGGAGGGGTGAGCTCGCCCAGGGTCCCCAGGTTTGTGGCTAAGACTGGCATTGAGGCACTGCCCTGGCTGGATCCTTGGAGTCCAGTCCCCTGCCCAGGTCTGTGCCCCTGCCCACACCCTTCCCTGGGCGATGCTGCCACCTGCTGGCTGTGTGCTGAGCACATAGCTCCCAGGCTCCGTCCTCCCTCTGCCTCACAGCCCATCCTTGAGCACCTGCCCGGCTGGCTACCAGCCCGGGAGCCCAGGGCGGGCCTGGCCCGTCGCAGCAGGTTGGCCCGGGAAGGATGCGGGCACTCTCTCTAGTGCACAGGACACTCTCTCTAGTGGGGCGGGCGTGGGGCTCCGAGCTGGACACTCACCTGGGCCTGGTCCAGAAGCTGGCGGTGCAGCACGCGGCCCAGCGAGGCGATGCCTATGGCCACCACGCGGGCCTCGGTGGACGTGCTGGCCAGCGCGTGGTCCCGCACCGCCTGCCCCACGTACCGGGCGAGGCCCACCCGGAGCGCGCTGGTCAGGATCCAGGCACCTGCGGGCGTGGGGGCTCACTGTGCCCGGCGGCCGCAGGTCCTCCCGTGGTGCCCCTCGCACCGCAGGGCATCTGCTGGAGCCGCCCTGCCCGGGCATCGGGGCCAGTGGAGGGGAGGGGCCAGGCTCTGTCCACCACCCGGCCCGCGGGCCCTTTCTCTGCTGTGCCCACTTCAGTGCCGGAGGAGCGAGCGGAGCAGCCCACGTCCTGGCTGGGCTTCTGCAGCCCTGGCGCCTGAGCTACACCCCCGGCTCCAACCGTGGACTGGCCGGAGCCCCCCCCCCCCATGTAGGCAGAGGGTGTGGGTGCACTGTGAGCCACGGGGTGGGAACTCTCGCTGTCCCCCGGGGCAGCTCGCTGAGGCCTGTGGCCCTACGAGTGGAGGGCCAGGGGGAGGCTCTGGGCCTGGGGTGACCCTCGGCCCCTCGGCCGTATCCCCAGGAGCTGCTCCCACCGCAGGCCATGCAGAGGGAGGGGGCCGGGGTCGGTGGGCCGCCCGCTCCACACTCAGGGCCGTGGGGCCCCTGGAACCTGGGGCCTCACCTGTGCTCTGAGCCGCCTTCACCAGCCCTTTGCGCAGCACGTCCCGCAGCCAGGACTTCATGGTGACAGGCTGCTCCGTGCCCACCAGGGACACCACTAGGTTGGGGGCTGGCAGGTGCCACTCGGCCATCAGGAGGTCAAAGAGCACAGAGGGGGCCACGCTGCCTGGCACCTTCACAAACTGCAGGGCAGGATGCAGGGTGGGCACTAGGCACGATGCAGGGGGCACTGGTGCGGGAGGGGAAACTGGGCATGGAAGGGGGTGGACAGGCAGCCAGAGGCCGGGTCTCCAGCCTGAGTGTGACCAGTGCAGTCCCATCCTCAGTCTGGGCCTTGCTCTGCCTTGAGAGGCTAAGCTGGGTGTGGGAGGGCTGGGTGTGGGA
>PVJC01044082.1:0-14279 GCA_004026665.1 Murina feae
TTCTTTCAGGCTTAAACCATTCCAAAAATGAGCTCACACAACACACAAAAAGACAGACAGACACAAGACAGACAAGACACATACCGCGGTCAATCACGCTCTCCGGTTCGGGGGTCCCTCGGAGGTCTTGGGGGATCCCGGCGAGCCCCCAAATGTTGTACCCAGAAGTCGTGGCCCCCAAAGACTACGAGTGAGCCCCTAAACCGCTGCAAGAACATGAGAGCTTTATTATACAAGTTAACTTGGACTCCCCACTTACCTGCCGCACAATGGCGCGACGGGGGAGGAAGTGCCAGTTTCAGGGAAAAACAAAAGATTTATAGGGCCGGAAATAGTGGGTGGGGTAACGCGTGTGGCCCCTGTTGATTGGTCAAGGGAAGGTCCTTGGCCGGGCATTTCCTCTGCATCCCTATTGGCAGATCTTCACGCTTGCACCGCCCTTCCGCCCTTACATAGTCACAGCTGGTCCTCACAGCCAATTGACCTAGAGGTCAATTCCTCCCATGGATGCCAATGGCAATCAATGCTCAACTACAAGACAGTACACATAGCCCACAAAGGGGTACACCTAGAGTGCCCAGCTCAGGTGACCGGGAAGGCTGAGCCACTGGGCTCTATAGGACACCTACTACACAAAGGCACTCTACCAATTCCAGGAGACAGAGCAATAGAAACAAAAACAGGGAAGCAGCCAAAATGTGGAGACAAAAAACTGTGTCACAAATGAAAGACCAGAAGAAATCTCCAGAAAAAAAGCTAAATGAAATGGAAGCAAACAACCTACTAGATAGAGTTCAAAACAATGTTTATAAGGTTGCTCAAGGATCTTAACAAGAGTTTCAAGGGACTTAGTGAGACTTTCAAGGATCTTAGTGAGAATTTCAAAGACATGAAAAAGGACCAGTCAGAAATTCAGCATACACTAACTGAAATAAAGAATAATTTACAGGGCCTTAACCTGTTTGGCTCAGTGGATGGAGCATTGGCCTGCAGACTGAAGGGTCCCAAGTTTGATTCCAGTCAAGGGCATGTACCTTGGTTGTGGGCACATTCCCAGTAGGGGGTGTGCAGGAGGCAGCTGATTGATGTTTCTCTCTCATCAAAGTTTCTAACTCTCTATCCCTCTCCCTTCCTCTCTGTAAAAAAATCAATAAAATATATTTTTTTAAAAAAGAATAACTTACAGGGATTCAACAGTAGAGTTGAGGATTCTGAGAATCAAATCAACAATGTGTAATATGAGGAAGGAAGAGAAAACCTAATCAGCATAGCAAAAAGAATCCAAAAATTAGAAGATAGTGTATGGAGCCTTAGGAACAACCTCAAGCATACCAACATTCACATTATGGAGGTGCTATAACGTGAAGAGAGATAGCAATATATTGAAAAGCTATTTGAAAAAATAATGACAGAAAACTTTCCTTACTTCGTGGAAGAAATAGACTTACAAGTCCAATAAGCACAGAGTCCCAAGAAAGAGGAACCCAGAGGCCCACACCAAGACACATTGTAATTAAAATGCCAAGGGTTAAAAAGAAAGAGAAAATCAAAAAAACAGCAAGAGAAAAGTAGTTACCTATAAGGGAGTGCCCATATGATTGTCAGCTGATTTATCAACAGAAACTTTGCAGGCCAGCAGGGAGTAGTAAGAAATATTCAAAGTGATTAATAGCAAGGACCTCTAACCAAGATTACTCTACCCAGCAAAGCTCTCTTTTAGAACTGAAGTTCAGATAAAGAGCTTCACAGACAAGAAAAAGGCTAAAGGAATTCATCACCACCAAACCAATATTACAGGAAATGTTGAAGGGTATTCTTTAAGCAGAAGAACAAGAATAAAAATAAGAAGAAAAGGAAGATGAAGAGGAGGAGAGGTGGAGAGGGGGAAGAGGAGGGAGAGGAGGGGAAGTGGAGGGGGCTCAAAAACAATAAAATGGCAATAAATACATATCTATTGAATATAAAAACAAACAAACAAGGAATCTAATGAAACAAATAACCTGATGAATAAAATAGACCCAGAGGCATGGAAACATGGAACAGACTAACCAATCTCAGAGGGAAGGAGGGAGGGGGAATGGAGGGAAAATAACCAAAGGTCTTATATGCATATATGCATTACCTATGGACACAGACAATAGGGTGGTAAAGGCCTGGAGTGCAGCAGGAACCAGGTGAAGGGAGGCAATGGGAGGAGGGGGACATCTGTAATATGCTCAACATTGAAGATTTTTTTCAAAGAAACTATTAAAATAAGGGAAAGTTAAATCCAAAGTAAGCAAAAGAAAGAAAATAATAAGATAAGAACAAAAAAAAACACAAGAATTAAAAATTAGAAAAACAGTAGGGAGAATCAATGAAGCCAAAGCTGGCTATTTGAGAAGATCAATACAATTGATAAACCTCTAGGCAGCCTGATCAGGAAAAGAGAGAGACAATCCAAATTACCAGTATCAGCAATGAGAGAAGCACTATCACTACAAACTCCATAGCTATTAAAAGGGATTATAGGGTAACATTATGAATAACTTTATGCTGTAAATTTGACAAAGTAGGTAAAATGAAAAAATTCCTTA
This sequence comes from Murina feae, assembly GCA_004026665.1. Classification (NCBI taxonomy): domain Eukaryota; kingdom Metazoa; phylum Chordata; class Mammalia; order Chiroptera; family Vespertilionidae; genus Murina; species Murina feae. The sequence continues at coordinate 2,577 of PVJC01044082.1, forward strand.
AAAGACACAAGTTATCAAACTCACTCAATAATAAATGTGTTCTTTAGAGTACCACATCATGTAGTTACTCGTCTTCCTTCAAACAAGCTTCAGACCCAGAAAGCTTCACTAGTGAATTCTACCAAACATTAGAGGAAAAAAGTAATACCAATTCTTCCAAACCTCCTTTAAAAATAGAAGAGGCTTGGCCGGTGTGGCTCAGTGGTTGAGCATCAACCTGTGAACCAGGAGATCCCGGTTTGATTCCCAGCAGGGGCATGTGCTCAGGTTGTGGGTTTGATCCCCAGTAGGAGGCATGCAAAAGGCAGCCAATCGATGATTCTCTTTCATCAATGATGTTTCTATCTCTCTCTCCCTCTCTCTTCCTCTCTGAAACCAATAAAAAATATATCTTTAAAAAATAGGAGAGCTCATTTCCCAACACATTCTTTGAGGTCAGTATTACCCTTTTACCAAAAGCAGACAAACATATTACAACAAGAGGAAACAGATAAATAGCCTTCATGAACATTGTATTATTTCTGCAAAACAAATTACCCCAAAACCTGATGACTTAAAACCACAATTTCTGTGAATCAGGAATCCAAGTGTGATTTAGCTAAGTGCTCCTGGTTCAATTTCACCCATGAGGCTTAATCAAGATGTTGACTGAGGCTGTGGTCTCATCTGAAAACTTGATTCGGGGCTATGGGATCCACTTTGAAACTCACTCAGGTGGTTGTTGACAGGTTTCAGTTTCACACAAACTAAGAAACTAAGGCCTCAGTTCATCACACACCATTAGAGTCACTCCATAGAATTATGTACAATATGCCAGCTTGCATCTCTCAATGCAAAAGAAAAGCACTTTAAGAGAAAAAAAGAAAGAAAGAGGTCTGGCTGATATGGTTCAGTTGCTTGAGCATCATCCCACGCACTGAAGAGTTGCCAGTTAGATTAGGGCACATGCCCAGGTTGTGGACTCCATCCCAGATGGGGAGCATGCAGTAGGTAGCCAACTGATGTTTCTCTCTCACATTGATGTTTCTCTCTCTCTCTCTCTTTCTCTCTCTCTCTCTCTCCCAATAAAAATATTTTTTTAAAAGGAAAGAGGGAGGAAAAGGATGCCCAAATAGAAATCATATTGTTTTAGCAAGATAATCATGAGCCCATCCAGCCTGGCTCAGTGGTTGAGCATTAATCTATGAACCAAGAGGTCACAGGTCAATTCCCAGTCAGGGCACATGCCTGGATTGTGGGCTCAATCTTGTGTGGGGCATGCAGGAGGTGACCAATCAATGATTCTTTCTCATTATTTATGTTTCTACCTCTCTCTCCCTATCCCTTCTTCTCTGAAATCAATAAAAATATATTTTTCTTAAAAGATAATCATGAAAGTGGCTTTCTGACACTTCTACAATATACTATTAAATAGAAGTGAGTCAGTCAGTCTAATCCACACTCAGGGGAAGGAAATTACACAACAGTGGGTACCAGGAGACAAGGATCACAGAGGATTATCTTAGAGGCAGTAAAAGAGTCAAATATTCTTTTAAAGATTTTAGAAAATCAAATATAACAACATAGAGAGGAATGATGTATCATGATCCAGTAGAGTTTATCCTAAAATTCTAAAGTTAAATATTCAAAAATCAATTCATATAATTCACCATATTAACAAACTAAAAATGGGAAAACTTATGATTATCTCAAATCATGCAAAAAATGTTTTAATAAAATCCAACATTCGTTCATGATTTTTTTTTTAATTCAGCAAACAAGGAATAGAAGGGAACTTCTTCAACCTCATAAACAGCATCTACAAATACCTAGGTCTAACTTCTACATAATGGTAAACGACTGGATGCTTTTCCCTTAAATGAAGGAACAATGTCACTCTCACCACTCTTACTCAGCACTGCACTGCGGGACCTAGCAAGAACAATAAGACAAAAAGAAGAAATGAACAGTATATAATTTTTTTTAAAAAAATGTCTTTTTGTTGTTGTTTTGCTTAGTTAATCCTCATTAGAAGATATTTTCTTATTGATTTTAGATAGAGTGAAAAGGAGAAGGAAAGGGAGAAACGAGAGAGAGAGAGAAAAATATATCAATGTGAGAAAACCACATTAATTGATTGCCTCCTGCACATGCTCCAACCAGGGTGGGGAAGCTGCAACCCAGTTATATGCTGTTGACCAGGTACATACCCTTGACTGGAATTGAACCTGAGACCCTTTGGTTCAAAGGCTGACACTCTATTTAGTAACACCAGCCAGGGGGAAACTCTTTATTTGCAGGTGACATGCTCATCTATAGAAAATCTTAAGGAATCTACAGAAAAGCTACTAAAAGTAATGTAAGTTTAGCAGATTTGCATATTAGATCAACATATAAAATTTTATTATATTTTATATACAAATAAATATGTATCCATTTGTATAACATTCTTTTTTAATTTTCTTATCCTCATCCAAGGATATGTTTTTATTGGTGTTAGAGATAGAGAAAGGGAGAGGAAGAGAGAGAGAAACCTCAATGTGAGAGAGAAGTATTGATTGGTTGCCTTCCAAGGTGTGTGCCCCAACCAGGGATCAAACCCAAAACCCCGGTATGTTCCCTGACCAGGAATCAAACCGGCAACCTTTCAATGCACAGGACAACACTCAACCAACTGAGCAACTCCAGCTGGGCTATATAGCATTCTTGAAATAACAACATTATAGACAAGAGATTAATGGTTGCAAGGGGCTAGGGAAGGGGTGAGGGACCACAGTGGGAGAGAGGTGAGTGTGGTTATAAAATGAGGTCCTTGCCCTGGCTGGTTTGGCTCAGTGAACAGAGCGTCGGCCTGTGGACTGTGGGGTCCCAGGCTCGATTCCAGTCAAGGGCATGTGCCTTGGTTGCGGGCACATCCCCAGTAGGGGGCGTGCAGGAGGCAGCTGATCGATGTTTCTCTCTCATCGATGTTTCTAACTCTCTATCCCTCTCCCTTCCTCTCTGTAAAAAATCAATAAAATATATTTTTTTAAAATTGAGGTCCTTGTAATAATAGAACTGTTCTATAAATTGACTATTGTGATGGGTAGATGAACCCACACATGATAAAATTACATAGAACTAGATATTACATGTGCACACACACACACGCTCGCATATACATTATGAGGTGGATCCAGGCCAAAAGCTTGTTGATAACTCCACAGGCCCCTCCTCTGACTGGTGGTGCACGGAGGCCTTGTGGGTCTTTAGAAATTAATATCTATCAGAGCCAGGGCATAGTAACTGAACAAAAAGACATGGCTATTTCTCAGATTTTTTTTTTCTATAATTCAGTCACTCTGGGAGATGGCCACAGGTAGCTTTGGGAAGTCATGAAGGATATGTACTTGACACCTAGTTCTGATATTCATTGGTTATGTAATCTTCTCAAGTGACTCATATTCTCTGAGCCTCCATTCTTCATCAGTAAAATGGAAACAACAGTACTTCTAAGAGTTCATGTGAGCGTGAGTAAGATAAAGCACGTACCTATAATATAGTTTGTAATATTTCATTGATTCTGAGGTGCACAATATTTCACATTTTAACCTCTTTACAAGAATGAATCCTATAATCAATGACATGTTCCTATCTAATTAAGAACACTTTTTTCTTTCTTGGTGCACATCCTATCTAATAAAAGAGTAATATGCAAATTAGGCATCACTCTGTCACAAAGATGGCCACCACCATGGCCACAAGAGGGCGGCGCCCAGTCCAGATCAGCCCCACCACTGAAGTGGTCAGGCCTGTAAGCCAGGCAGGTGGCAGGGGAGGCGGGGGCCCGAGGGGTGAAACAGGCCATCAGAGGTGGTTGGGGGGTCCCCTGTCCAGGCCAGAGGCCTTTACCAGAGGCCTTAGGCATGGGCAAGGGTGGAGCCAGTGATCAGAGTGGGGAGGGGCAGAGCCAGTGATCAGAAGGCTCTGAGGGTGCCCTACCCAGGCATAAGGCCTGGGCCAGAGGCCTCAGGCCTAGGCAGAGGCAGAGCCTGCAATCGAAGGAGTCTGGGCACCAGTGGAGCTGGCAAAGCAGGGGCCTGGGGGTCCCCTGCCCAGGCCTGTAGCCTTTGCCAGAGGCTGGAGTGGGGCAGGGGCAGAGCCTGAGATCAGAGGGGCCTGGAAGTCCCCTTCCCATGCCTGCAGCCTTGGCCAGAGGCTGTCAGTGGGGCAAGGGCAGAGCCGGTGATGGCAGGGGGCAAGATCAAAGCCGGTGGTCACAGAGGCCTGGGCTCTGTGAAGCCAGCAATTAGAGGAGCTTGGGGGTCTTCTGCCCAGACAAAAGAGTAATATGCAAATTAACCCTCACTTCATCACAAAGATGGCAACAGCCAGGGAGCTGTAGAGAGGCAGGAGGCTTGCATTGCCCCGGCAATGGAGAAAGCCAACATTCCCACCTGCCCTGTGGGTTCTGAGCTCCACTCAAGGCAACGAAGTTTCAATTACACAAAGTAAATAAATCCCAGATACCTGCTTCCAGCCCTTGGCCATAGCCAGACTGATAACGGCCCTCAGTCCCTCACCCAGGCTAGCCAGGCACCCCAGTATAGATCCTCACCATGAAGAGGTTGTGGCCAGCCTGAAAACAACCCTCAACCAGGCTGGCCACACTCCCATGGGGTGAGGGTCCCTCCTGGGGGGTTTGACCAGCCTGCAAACAGCCATCAGCCCCTCACCCAAGGCTGACCAGGCACCTTGAAGGGGCTGTGACCAGCCTGCAAACAGCCATCAGCCCCTCACCCAGGCTGGCTCAATACCCGGCACCAGTCAGGCCACTGTGGGAGGCAATCAATCAATTTTCTCTGTCGCTCCCCCTCCCTTCCATTCTCTCTAAAAACCAATAGAAAAAAATATCCTCAGGTGAGAATTAACAAAAAGAAAATAATAATGATAAGTGCAGATATCATTTCATTATCAAATGAAACTTGACTCTCAGTGCACCAGTAGGAAACCTCAACACCCCCTAGAGAACACAAGTGTCCTCCTTTACACATTCCATTCCTTTCTCCATTCATTATACTAACCCTTCATTCCACACCTCTTATTATTCAGTTTAGTGGAATGAAAAAGTACGATTTTTAAAATTAACATATTACATTTTCAGTCTTAACTGCTATGTGACATTTTGAGCATCAATTGAGTGCTCCATAATTGTGTATAATAATACTTACCCAAAAGGATGTTTAAAAGATTAAATGAGATGATACATGTAAAGCTCTATCAATGCCAAACATATTGTGGGTATTCAATATTTAATCTTCTGCTGATAATTTGCCTTGAAGGAAGGGCTGATCTTCTAGATGGGTAAGTAGGGCAAATTCTGGCCCTCAGGCCAAATCCACCCACTTCCTGTTTTTATAAATAAATTTTTTTGAAATACAGTCACACCCACTGGTTTACATCTTTTTTTTAATAGGCCCTGTCAATGCCATCTATTATATATGTTGAACAGCCTCTCAGACCCAAAGGCTCCCATATGAGGGGTTTTTATCCTGTTTATTTGTGTGTGGGTTTTTTTTGGCGGGGGAGGCATCAAACAGTTTCTTCCAAGAGCCTGTTCACAAGAAAGACAAAAACAGAGTAGTCCTCAATAAAATAAAACAAACAGGAATAGCTGAACAATCTACATATGAAAAACAAAGGTTAAAAAACTGAACAGACAAAAACCATACCAAACACTCATCCCATTTAATTTCCTGCCACATGCACTGAGGAAATCAAAAACATCAGGCCCCAAGGCAGTAATGCTCTGAGGTTCTAGTTTAGGCTCCTTCTATGTGACAGATTCATGCACATATGTTCATACATGCTACTGACCCAGGCAGAAGTACACACACATGCGCAGGTGGCCAGAGAACCACAGTGGGGAATGAGGAAAGTGGGGAGTGGTGGCTGGTCAAGGATTTAACATCAACTGGAAACTAGGGATCCCGAAAACTTTTCTGATGCAGCAAGAGTAAAAATTAAAACAAAGGCAGAGCACATGCCCTAGCCAGTTTGGCTCAATGGATAGAATGTCGTCATACAGACTGAGGGGTCCCGGGTTCGATTCCAGTCAAGGGCACATGCCCCAAGGTAGTGGGGGCATGCAGGAGGCAGCTGATGAATGATTCTCATCATTGATGTTTCTATGTCTCTCTCTCTCTCCCTTCCTCTCTGAAATCAGTAAACATCTTTTCTTTTTTAAGGCGGAACACAGGATAAATGTAGAATGCTCAAAAGAAGAGTGGATAGATGAAGAAGGAAAGATGCAGGGGAAGTATTGGGAAAGCAGACTCTGAAGAGGTATTTCTTTATTGGGAATGCAGATGGGCAGAGGTCCTGTTACTTGAGTGATACACTGAGGCTAAAGGAATATGCTGCAGCATTACCACTGCCTCCTGTGCTCTCTCTCAAGGTGGAGGGAAACTGCAAACACCCATTCTCTAGTCCTCCCCATTGCCACTCAAGGACTTTCCTAAGTACTCCCCACAAAAAATGACCCCACCCACATTCAAAGTTAAGTCCAGCAAAGGGCCAAGCATAGAAAGCCTCAGTAACTCTTCTCGGTGGAACCAAAGCCAAAGAAGCGCATCACACCTGTCATCTCATCAACATCCTCAAATGTCAAGTCCTCTTTAGCCCTCCTTTTCTGCTCTTTCCATTTCCCCTTGTTGTAGACTTTGGCCTTTTCCTCTTCTCTAAGGTCTTCGCTCATTTCCTCAAAATCATAATCCTTTTGTTTCTCTTCCATCTTCTTCTTGTTGCCTTCAAAACATTTCTTCACCTAATCCAAGGTGGAACGTTCCACACCCCTAGACATGACCAGGATTCACTAATGTTTCTTTCCATTAATGTGACCCAGGAAGTCGATGGAGTCCTTCACAACACAATCACAGACACTGCGGTAATACCCTCCCATCTCAGATTGCGGGGGGGTCTGGGTAATGACAATTGTCTTCCCAAGCTCGGAGTCCAGGTCCACCTTGTAGTCCCTACGCTGGAGAAGCTCCCGCTTGACTGACTGCACTGGTTTTCTATACTTCTTTTCTCTCTCTTCCATGAGCCTATTCTCAGCAAGCTTCTCATATTCATCTTTTCTCCACTCGTGGTGGAAGTCCAAGTTTGGGGCCCACTATTCAACACCATCTTTCCACTTGTTTATAGCTTGTCTATATCTGTCTTTGAGCTATGACAGCAGGGCTGAATAGCTGAGACAGAGATAGTATGACTCACAAAACTGAAAATATTTACCATCTTGCTATTTATAGGAAAAATTTGCTGATCCCTATTCTAGATTCCTACAACATCTAAAACATGCACCCCCTCCAATTTGTGATACTATTATGCCTCTAGAGAGCTGCATTAGATGAGAGAGGTGCGTTCCTCACCCTAGAAGCCAGGACTCTGGGACTCTGACCACAGCTTCTGCACCAGCCAACCAGAGAGGAGAGCTATGAGAATCTCTAATTAAGAAGATAAGCCAGGCCAGAGTTAACGACAAAAATGTGGTTCCCAACACCGCCCCCACCACACACACACACACACACACACACACACACACACACGCACGCACACACACATCCTTCTATTACTGGGGTTATAAAAGCCAGGACAGAGTGGGGAGTGACCAAAGAACCTTGCCATGGGCAGCATCACTGGGAAAATGCAAGTCCTACTCCTTTGGTTGATCTTTTTCTTGCCTCCTGAAGCTGGAGCTGGTGAGTCTAGGATATATCTCCCTGTTCTCTGGATCCCTAACTTCTATTCCAAATTTACTGACCTGAGTCAAAGAAGACCCTAACATGAGAATGCAAGATCCCATTGCAAGTGTTCCAGGGGAAATCTCTACCTGGAAGAGTCATATTCTTTACCATCTTTCCCAGCAGTTAGTAACAGTTTCCTGGAGGGGTGGGGAGGTGGGGGGCGGGAATCTTGAGTGGAGATAGGAATCAGAAAACTGACTTCAGAAGTACGTCTTAAGCTGCTCTCCTCAAAATATCCATAATTCTGATTCCTGGTCCTTTGCTCCTGTCTTTGCTCTCATGTGGAAAATATCAGGATCAGAACATGAAGAAATGTTTAAATGACAACTGAGAATCAAGACTAGAAGTGGGGACCTAACCAGTTTGGCTCAGTGGATAGAGTGTCGGCCTGTGGACTGAAAGGTCCCAGGTGCGATTCTGGTCAAGGGCATGTACCTTGGTTTCGGGCACATCCCCAGTAGTGGGTGTGCAGGAGGCAGCTGATCGATGTTTCTCTCATCGATGTTTCTAACTCTCTCTCCCTCTCCCTTCCTCTCTGTAAAAAATCAATAAAATATTTTTTTTAAAGACTAGAAGTGGGATTGACAGGATGGATTGGGATAAGGAAAGCCAATAGAAAGGATACATGGAGGGGCTGAGTTATATTACAGGTAAGGGTGAGGCTGGGGTCAGGGGTTGCCTCAGCTTTCAACTCATTTTCCTTACCTAGTGCTCTGTCTGAAGGCTTAGTTACCCTGTGTTTGGGAAACTGGGATTTTCTGTTTCAGGGGAGATTATCAGTGGCATTGAGTCCAAGCCACACTCCCGTCCCTACATGGCCTATCTGGAAATCATCACTGACGATGGCTATGCTGCTAGCTGTGGTGGATTTCTCATAAGTGAAGAATTTGTGGTGACAGCTGCTCATTGTGAAGGAAGGTAAGAAAACTTTGATTTGTTCTCTTTTCATGTGAGGAATTGCAGGAACCAGAGTTAACACAAATTTCAAGTGGCCTCAGAAGTGATTTTTGTGCCTCACTAACCTCAAGATGGTCAGTGATGTATATTGGGAGGAACTGGGCCATTGTGATTGATTAGTCATCTCTATCCCCAGAGGCCAGGGCTTTACTAATGGGCAACCCAGATCAAGACAGGCCAATACTGCCCCTCTCATCCTGAGAGCTCTCTCAGTCTTCCAGGACCTGGTCCTTCCTAAAACAGCTGTGGTCCCTGGGAGGAACATCTTTCCCCAGTAAGAACTGAGTTCCTCAGTTGGGCCTACACTAATGAAGAAGGCCTGTTGTAATTCTGCTCAAAATGAGCCTTTCTCAGTAGACCAGCACCTTTTCCTGACTCTTCCCTCTCAACAGAAAAATTACTGTTCTTCTCGGAGCTCATGACATAAAACAAGAAGAACCCACATGGCAGAAGCTAGAAGTCAAAGAATATTTTGTTCATCCGAAATACAACTCTTTGACTAATGTCAATGACATCATGTTACTGAAGGTGCTATCCTCTTTCTTGAACTTCTCAATTCCCCCTTCTTAACTCTTCTCCTGACTTGTACCTTTCTCATTCTCTTCCAACCCACTTCCTCATATACCACCCCTATTCCATGTCATTACCACTCCATTCGGGAAAAACTCTAGACTCTGCCCAGGGACCTCTACCACACCTCACCACCCACATTCCCTGTGACTGGCAATTATCTACTCTTCTTCCTTCACAGCTACAAATGAAGGCCAAGCTGAACCATGTCGTGGGGACAGTTCCCCTGCCCACCAAGTCTACCTTTATTCAACCTGGAAGAGTATGCCGAGCAACTGGCTGGGGGAAAACAGGAGTGAAAAAGCCAGTGTCAGATACTCTGAGAGAGGTGAAGTTGAGACTCATGGAGGCCAAGGCCTGTAACCACTTTATGTTTTACAATCATAACCTGCAAATCTGTGTGGGCAACCCCAGGAAGAAAAGATCAGCATATAAGGTACCACAAACTTATACTTCCTCCTCACACTTAGTTTCTGGGAGACAGGTTCCTGCTGAGAGGGGATGGGTCAGGAAGTCTGCTGGTTCAATTACTGTGTCTGCATTCATGGGTTTCTAGAACTATGGGAACTGGAACCCTCCTTCTGGGTTCTATCCTTCCATACTCAAGTCCTGCCTCTAATCTTCCCACCTAGTCTGCATACAGGACTCTAGGAGAGAAAAAATAAGAAGATGTTGGGGCGGGGACAGGATCTATGTTCTATGCTAGAGAGAGAAAGAAGACATTTAAATTTTAACTCCTGACTTATGACTTCATCTGGATTGACTCAAGATTCCTGGCCTGACTCTGGGGTATCTTGGGGCCAGCCTGGGTGCCGATAGAATCAGATGAAGTAGTAGTAAGGAGAGAAGAATGATCCCTGTTCATTATCTGCTTTTTTTTTTTAACCCACAGGGTGACTCTGGGGGCCCCCTTATGTGTGCTGGGGTGGCCCATGGTATTGTGTCATATGGACGTATAGATGCAAAGCCTCCTGCTGTCTTCACTCGAATATCCCCATATGTGCCCTGGATTAATAAAATCTTAAAGCACAAGTAGCTACAGAAGCCTGGCCAGCCACAGGAAAAATCCCAAAGCCAGAGCTCTCCATGGGTAGTCCCCAGGTTCCACAGGAGCCTGGACACAACCCAAGACCAGAGAGGCTCCCAGAGGCACCCAAAAACCTCGCTGATTGTATCCCCAACAAAATTCAATAAAGATGCAGCCTCCAGCACATGTGTGTGAGACTGTTTCTTCCCCAGAGCTTCTTCCCCAGAGATGGAGTGCTCCACAGGGAGGAGTTCAGAGCCTCTTCCCCAGTTTGAATGAAGAATTTTGCTGAGCTCCTTTCTTGCCAGATTAATAACCAACCCTACCAATTTCCATGTACATTGTGTGAATTATTAAAGAAAATATTTTAATCTGCACAATACCATTTAATATCCAGAGTAATATTGGCACCGAGTGACCTTCTTTCTCCTCTGTCCCCTCTTCCTCTTCCTCTTCCCACTCTCCTTCTCCTCTCACTTCTCTTCTTCCCTCAAACCCATGCCTTGACCACTGCACTACAGGACACAGATGAGCCATAATAAATTCTCCGTGACTATTTCTGAAGATGGGCCAAGGCCTGGGCTTATGTCCTTACACCCACCTCTGCCTCATGATTGTCGCCTCAATAGTGTGTCTACAGCCACAGAAGCATCTGCCAAGTGGGGGGGGAAAAATTTCCCAAGCATGAGAGCTCAGGATAGTGGGCTGAGGGAGAGGTGATCCTTGGAAGTCCTCAGGATGTGTCTGTCTACAGCAACAGTCACAATGGGCTATGTAAGGGTCAAGGCCATTCTAGCCCAGGAGTGGGATCCCCAAGAGCATCAGAGTGAGCCTCATCCCTGAATTACATCACAGCCACCCAAATTCAACTGCCATCTTCCTTCACATATGAGGTGGTATCTCCGGGTGTTCCAGAAAAGAATACCTGAGTTAGGCAAAGTCCTCCAAAATTTCCTTCCCAAATGGCCTGAATCCCATACCCACCAACATCTGAGCTGGATGAGGACACTCATAGCTATACACACCAAATAAAAGAGGAACAGGGCATGACCTCCAGCTACATCTCAGGAGCCTGCAGTTAAAGAACCTCTTATAGGCCCTTGATCCCTAAGAGGCCTAAGAAGATAGCCCTGGCCGCATTCAAGAAAGAGCTGCTATTGTTGGTTCCAGATCAGGAACCCGAGAGCTCCTCTACTTTCCCCACTGCCTGCCAGCCCACAGATCTGAGCTTCCATCTTTGCCAATGACTAATACATATAAAATAAAAAAGAATAATATGTACAAGATTGATTATAGACTCTGACTCTATGCCAAAAAAAAACAAGCTTATGTACAACAAGAACAAAACTTGGAAGATCTCAAAAATAAGAGAACATAAGGTGAAAT
>PVJC01044083.1:0-14193 GCA_004026665.1 Murina feae
GGCAGTCATGTAGCATTTTGTAGTTGTATAACATATTCCTTAAGAATAATGGCATAAGGTTTTTTTTATATTATTACATCTGTACTGTAACTTACAGCCAGGAAAAAAAACTGATAGCTAGGCTACGAGAAGAATCTGTTTTCATGCCAAATGATAGTCATTTACAAAGATGGATTTACATATAACATATGGCCCGAGTCCTATTGATTTTGCTTATGACTATTAAGTTTCTAACATCTAGAAATACATCTAGATGATGTTAAAACATCGTGTTTCTGTTTGTGCTAGCTTAGTTGTTCCCATTAGCATTAAGAGGAGTTCCAGAATGCATTCGGAAAATATGTAGTATTTCATAGAATTTTATTGCCAATTATGTTATAGCCACTTAGGATATTTGTAGTCATATTTACTAAGATGTTACATGAGCATATTTTCCCTAAGAAAAATTTCAAGTGATCATCAAAGGACTGTGGCATATTTTAAATAGAATTACTATTGTGATATGATTAACCTTTTATTCTCGGGGGTTAAAAGCATCATCAGTCATTTCTTTTGCATTTAGACCAGGATCTCATTACTATGTATCACCTAAATGAAGGCTAAGGAGCAGCACAATAAGATGTAAATACCCCTCCTCTTATGGCTCATCCGTCTTTAAAATGTATATCCAAGAGGCTGTCAAATAACCTGGGGATAATAATGGCTCCCATGTTTACCAATTCATTGTTGAGGTTTTTATTGAAGGCATCTTTGTCGTCTTAAAATTAGGCCTTCGGTAGCAGAGGTTTTCTTTGCACTTTTGTGTACATATTGTATAAATGCTGCAGTCCTACCCACACAGCAGTTAAGGAAACAGTGCAAATGTAAAATGACAAAGCTAGACGCAACCTCATCAGTGGCTTCTTGTTCTGATTTTCCTTCCTGCAGAGCGTTAAAAAGGGGGCTCTCAGGTAGGTTGTGAAAGTAATTTCCTCTTATTTCCTGGAAAGTTCAAATTATTTTCTATCCACTATGTCTTCTCTAGTGTCAAAAATAGGGGAAACATAACCTTCACTTTCTAATTATTTTTATTCTGACTCATACTCTCTACTTTCTATTGGAATCATAATTCACCGGGCCAGTAAGTATGTTACTTTTTGACTTTTATATCTTCTTTTTGACTTGTTTCTTAATATTTTTTTGGTTTCATTGAGGTCAAAAGGGAAGAATCAATAAAACCTGCAACAAATAAGCCATAAAGAAGCACACTGCACTATTTATTGGACTAGTCTTATTCCAACACAGCATATCTGCTGAATGTTAAAAGTGTTATATTGTCCGGAACAGAACAAAGTGAGTTACTAACAGCCTCATTTATCCTTCAAAGAAACTTGAAAGTCTCATGTGTATGCAATATATATATATTACATTTACATATATTCACATCCATATGCTTGTGTGTATGTGTGTGTGTAACCAATGGACTATCAATTTCAAATAGTTTAGGTTTTATAAATATTAATTATTTTAACTAAGACATACTAGTACCAGCCCTCTCACTTGTTTTGGAGACTGTATGCTGACAAAAGTTTACCAAACTGAGTAATGAACCAGGAATAATATATAGGTTTCTATCTTTTCAAATTCTCTTTTATTAAAAGCTGAAACTAAATAAAATCTTTTAGCTTATACTTAAAAACGCTTTCCTTCACATGTTCTGAACAAAGATTTGTGTTTATATGGTTTGATAGTTTCTATTTGAGGTTTCCTTCATTCTCCATGATGAGGATAAAAAAACCAAAAATGTTATCTTGTGTTTCCAATCTAGTCAACCTTCTTGTGTACCTTGAGACCTAAAAGGAGCTCTTTCCTCCTCATTAATTCATTCATTTTTAATGGACATTTATTGAATGCCTACTTACGGCATTAGAGTCAAGTTTACATGTAGTTTCATGAGAAAAAGTAACATAAATGCAGTGCACTGTGATAAACACCATGAGAAAGATACGAATAGGTGCCATGTGGAAACAAAGCAGTGAAAAAATTCTGCCTGGGGAAATTAAGGACAGCTATATGTGTGGTAATATGTGCTGAATTTTGAGAGAGATAGAGATTTCATAGGCTGCTTGTCTTGTGTCACATGTGGTGCTGATATTTCTTTCTACTTCAAGGTTACCTGGAGGTCTTCAAGAACATAACTTCTAACAAAACTGCAGCCTGAGCTATGTGGGTGGAATATAAGGTGGATAGAAGGGTATGGCAGGAAATAGACTCACCCGGAACTAAGGAAACCAACTATTAAGGAGAGTATATGCCATTTGAAAGTGTTTGGACTTTCCTATGCTAGTATTGAAGGGGCTAGTAATAAAAGTGGAATAGTGGATTAAATTGGAATTGTTAAAAGAGTATCCTTGTGACATTATGCCAGGTGGACCTGTTAGGAGATCTTCCAGACACAATTTTTTCAGGGTGAGGATAATGCTTAACCCAATGGAATGATTCTAATAGTGGCACCAGGTGGAGTTATTTTAGAAAGAGATAGTCATGGTGACCTAAAAATGTGAATTAAATTGGAGAATCCATAAAGTATTAGAATTGAAGGGGAATGTGTCAATTAGTTAGTTCACTCTGCCTTATATCCCTCAAAAAGTTTTATAGTGATATATATATATATATATATATATATATTTCAATAAGATTGTAAAAGATAAAGAAATCAAAGTAAAGAATAAAGGAAGGTCAAACTGTAGAGTGAAATAGGAGGGAATAAGTCAAGTATATCCAGGCAATAAAACTAGGCGCATTTTTTCAGTATGTTTAATTTAGTAGCATTCTTTTTTAAATATATTTTTTATTTATTTTTTACAGAGAGGAAGGGAGAGGAATAGAGAGTTAGAAACATCAATCAGCTGCCTCCTGCACACCCCCTACTGGGGACGTGCCCACAACCAAGGTATATGCCCTTAACTGGAATCAAACCTGGGACCCTTTAGTCCACAAGCGGACGCTCTATCCACTGAGCCAAACTGGTCAGGGCTCAGTATGTTTAATTTAAACAAATTAATTCCAATTTTATTGTTTAGCTTTTCAAGAACAAACTATTAAAAATAAATCTGTTTAAACTCAGTATATTTAAAAATAAATATGAATATATGGGGAGTAAAATAAATAAGGATAGATAATAATGAAGTGGAAAGAAAAAAGTAAAATATTTAGTAACCACTAATTTGATGCAGGCACTATTATAGAAACATGCGGATGATTCTTACCATCCTAGCATGCCTTTGATTCATCCTCTACATTTCTGTCCATAGCTATATTATGGTGTGTTAAATGTGGATAATTTTTTTCTTACATATTGTCTGTAATATGTTTATATTAAATTTACTAAGGAGTAAATTCACAAAGGAGTACTTAAGTTAATATTAATTATTGTTTATTCTTAATGAAATACTAAATTGTTAAATGCCAAATTTGGAAGAAATTATAATCAGAGTCTCATATATTTCTTTTAAATCTAGGAAATCAGAATACCAATGGTGAGAAATGATGTGTGCAAAGCATACTGTTAGTGCCAAGCTTACCAAACCTGCAGCTGCAGTCTAAGCACTAAGTATAAATTGAATACATTTGGATTATTCTGGCTTTAGTAAGAATAGCAGTTTTTGCCCACCATGATTTTGCTTAACATTCAAATACATATAAATGGATGATTGTGTACTGCTTCAGCATTTAAAGTTTGAAAATACTCATATGGAACATAATTTGAAAAAGCAGAAACACTAGTTTAGGAATCCTATCTAATAAAAGAGTGATATGCAAATTAGCATCACTCTGTGACAAATATGGCTGCCACCATAGCAACAAGATGGCTGGCTGCCCCCTGGCCATAAGGGTGGCGGTGCCCAATCTGGCTCAGCCCCGCCACTGAAGTGGTCAGGCCTATTAGCCAGGCAGGTGGCAGGGAAGGTGGGGGGCCTGAGGGGCAGAACAGGTGATCAAAGGGGGCAGGGGTAAGGCCGGAGATCACAGGGGCCTGGGCTCCACAGAGCCAGCAATTGTAGGGGCAGGGTCAGAGCCTGTGCTCACAGGGGTCTGGGCACCAGTGGAGCCAACAAATCAGTGGTCTGTGGGCCCCCTGTCCAGGCCTGCAGACTTGGCCACAGGTTACAGGGGTGG
Source organism: Murina feae (assembly GCA_004026665.1). NCBI lineage: Eukaryota > Metazoa > Chordata > Mammalia > Chiroptera > Vespertilionidae > Murina > Murina feae. The sequence continues at coordinate 4,159 of PVJC01044083.1, forward strand.
AGCCGGTGTTTGGAGTGAACTACAGAGGAAACACCTTTTCTTTCTGCTCATTGGCTAAGCTCCCTGTATGCCACTGGTAATATTCTTAGTAACTTGGGTAATAAGAATCCTTAAAGGTGATCCAGGTTTTTCCACCACACTCCTGGAGAAAAAAAATGAAGGTCCACTGCTGGAGAGCTAAGAAATGTCATATCCTGCCCTAGCCGGTTTGCTTAGTGCATAATGCCTCAGCCTGCTGACTGCAGGGTCTGGGTTCAGTTCTGACCAAGGGCATGTACCTAGGTTGCAGGTTCCTCCCTGGCTGGGGCCCAGGCCAGGGCTCATGCGGGAGGCAATAAAAGTGTTCTTCTCACTTTGACATTTCTCTCTGTCTTTCCTTTTCTTCCACATTCTCTGAAAATCAATGGAAACATACCCTCATGTGAGGATAAAAAAAAAAAGAAATGTCATATCCTAAGAAAGACACATCTTGAAAATGCCTACAGAAAGTTGTCATTTCTTCATGGTGCAGAGACTGGAGTCTGCGTTGATGAAAACACTTGGTGGCTGTGGTGACGGCAGTGGCTGCATCAGTGGGGTGATGGGACTGGTGGCTTCCCCTGATTAGCCTGGTCACCTCCCACAAAGGGAGGCCAGACTGCAGTTTAGGCCCGCTCCCCAAGGGGAGCAGGGAGCAGGCCTAAGCCGTCAGTAGGACACCCCCTGAGGGCTCCTAATATGTAAGAGGGGGCAGGCTAGGCTGAGGAATGCCCCCCCTCCCCCAGTGCATGAATTTTGTGCACTGGGCTCCTAGTATAATCTATAAACAATAATAAGAGCATAATATGCTAATTAGTCCAGACAGCCAAAGGACCTTCCGGACAACCTTCTGGACGAAGCTGAGCTGCGAGGGCTGAGCCCCTGGCATGAATTTCGTGCATCGGGCCCCTAATGGTAGGATAAAATTGAAAAAAGACAAGAATGAAAAAGTGTTTAATAAAATTTGGAAGAGATAGGGAAAAGTAAAGAAACCTAAACTAATACCCTTAGGCCTCCCTTCCCATTTGAAAATAGAGATCACTGGAATGCATGTAAGTCAGCTTGTGAAATGTGCTTTGATATGACTTATCATGAGCAAAAGAAAGGCTATCAATGAAGAGCAGGGAGAAATGCCAGTGTAGCTTTGAACAGTAGATTATGCATCATTTTCTAACTAAAAAGCCCATATTACTGTGAGACCAGTTAACAAGGATCAAACATAAAGAAGGCATCAGATATTTGAATATAGAAGCATTCACCGAACCCCCAATTCCTCTTACTAAGCATTTAAGGCATTCTGCAACAAGGTAAAACCCTTATTAAAGCTGTAATATGGGTCCTGTAAAATTTCTATCAAGAAGAGAATGGTGATAAACTATCCAATATATTTTGGTATTATTATAAGATACAAAAATGTGGTCTCTATTTTTTTATGGGCTGTATTTGTTGTTTTATTTTTTGTGAAAACAGAACATTTATTTTTAGAACTGTATAGGTGCTCTAGAAATCTATGCTGTCCCTCTTCCCCCCTCTGCTTTACCCATCCACCCCATAGTAAAATTGAACACTAAAATTGGTTCTTACTCTGCAACATGAACAATGTGAATGAGACCTCAAAACTAATCCCCCATTTTTTTGATGAGATGTTAAGGATATAATGATTATTGCCTTATTTCTCCTCACCTATTTCAAGTCTTGTTCTTTTGAAAAACATGCATCTCCTGAATTGCTCTTATGACTTTTGAGTAAAGGAATATGTGATCAAACTGAACAAAGGAGCATCTTTCTCTCCTGTCAAATAATAACTAATGAATAAATTGAGTATATTCAGGTGCCTGTTAAGATGAAGTCAGTATTCAAATTGACACCTTCAGCCAAATTTTATTTTTGGTGCAGAGTTCTAAATTTACATTAGAAATATCTACCAGAAACTCAACAAAGAAATCAAAAGAGACCATCATGCACGAGTGCTGCGTTCCAGTGCCTAGATTCTAGAACATTTAAGAATAGGATTAAGGAGCATTGGGAAAATGGTAATAAAAGTAACAAGAGAAATTATTCCTGTGCCAACTACATCACTATTTTATTATAATGGTTTGCAGTTTGTTCTGCCTTCTTGAGATTTTGCTGATTCTCATATTTTCAACCACTGGAGAGCAAGGGGAGTCAGCAAATCAATCAGTGCATTCAAACTCTGCAACCAGTCAGTAAGCTCATACTCCCAAAACATGCTTCAACTTTGCAAAGGAGGGAATGACTGCGCACCTCCCTGTGGCTAGTGTAAAGTAAAAGAACTGGTTTTTCATTTTTTCTAAGAATTTCTACTTTTATGATGGCTGTAGAAACATCAATAGAGTATATGAACTTTAAACTTAAGTTTCTCTGTAGACTTATTAACTTTCAAAACTGAATGGGTCTTGAAAAATCATCTTGTGACTAATTCATCTTCATTGTACAGAAGACAGGGTTACATATTTGAATTTATATTTCCATTTTTTCTGAGTATAAAGTTAAAGAAAATGGGCACTCTTGCTGAGAGAAATCTTAATTTCAATGACACTTCTTTAGTTTCAAAAGCAGTGTCAGGTAGCCACTTATTCATTTTTAAGAAGTGGTAACTATTACCTATTAAAGAGTACTTTGAATATGACAGACTCTAAAATAAATAAGCAAGTAAGCAATGCTTATCTCTCTTCTTTTAACAGAAAACAGAATGAAGGTACAAAAAAAGGGCATTTTTGCAAATAGATTCTGTAAATCCAGAGTGAATATGCTTTCTACCTTTTAATATTTTCATTTAATAGTAGCAGAAAATGTTCTGTACACTTTTTCTTTGCATGAATGGTTCCTTGTCCTAAATGTCTGCATTTCAAATCTTCATTTTACTTCCTTTTACCTTATTGCTGGTGTGTGTGATTAAAGATATTGCTGTGGAACCTCAGAGACGTGTGGATTTTCTTTGTTTACAAGGGATATTTTAGTAATCATAGAACAAAGAGCTGAAACTTATTTTCAATCTAAGAGAAAATATTGTGTCATAAAAAGGGGTATTCTCTTAAGGGTTTACCATGCAGCAATTACCATCTACCTAGTACACTTATGTTTTAAGTGTTAACAACTCTTTCAAAGTGAACATTTTTGCCCTACAGAAAATATCTCTTCATTTTATAACCTAACCAAAATTTGAGTACATTTTATGGTAGAATTTTAGTCAGACTGTGAAACTAATTAATAGAATTTTAAAAGGATATTCTGGAATCGCGTTTTATATAAAAAAAGTGATGTGAACCCAGGGCCCACGCTTGGTTTCTGATGCTATTGTCCACTAAAAAGAGTCAGCTCTCCTTGGAGAAAGGACTGATTCTAGGACCGAGACAGGGGTTATGCAAGGTGAGACTCAAGCATCTTGTGGCGCCAGTAAGTAAGGCCATGATCAGAGACAAGAATGAAGGTGTGTCAAAGAACATAGGAGCCGACTGAAAGATCTCCTAGGGGTCCAAGATAGAACCATCTGAGCAACACAATAATTAACAGGATTCTACATTATACTCAGAGTATATTTTCAAAAGGATAGAGACATAAAATCCATGTTGGCATGCATATGCGATTAAGTAAATACATACATAAATAAATAAGTAAATGAATAAATAAATTAAATAAATAAATAATAGCAGAAAAATCTCCTGTGGAGGAAACTTTCAAGGAAGTAAGCATAACCCCTCCCCCGCTCCTTAGATGTGGGCTGCACAGTGACTTGCTTCCGAAGAATGCAGTATGGAAATGGGGAGCAGTTACTTCAGAGCTGAGAAACCTGGCAAGCATTGCCGTTAGCCAGGTAATCGTGGTTAACAGCAACAGTACTGATTCAGATTGATAGTATGTACCCTTAAGAGCACGTGAAAAAAACAGCACTCATCTCTGTGATCTTCTCCTAAAAACCCACATCCTTAGTCTAATCAAGAAAAAAAAAAAATGAGACAAGCCCAATTTGAAGGCTACCCTTCAAAATACCTGACCTGCATTCCTCAAAACTGTCAAAAGTATCAAAGGAAAGTCTGAGTAGTTGTATTAGCCAAGACAAGTCTTAAAATATATTGACTAGTAAGTGTACATGTGCTATCTTGGATGGCATCCTCGAACAGAAAAAAAATATTCCATTAAGGAAAAAAAAAACAACTACAGAAATCTGCATGAAGTGTGAGTTTTAGTCTATAATAATTTATCACTATTGGTTCATTAGTGGAGACAAAATACCAGAGTAATGTAAGATGCTAGCAACAGGGGAACTGGTTGGGTACATGTGCTATCTTGACTTGGCAACTTTTTGTGTAAATCTAAAACAACCATCAAATAAAAAGTTTGGGTTTTTTTTGAAGTCACACTAAATGTTCATAACATTGTACAATGGATACATTTTTATGTAAGAGCATATAAAATTGTTGAGAAAACATTTCCTCAACCAGCCCTATCATCTATTTCTTACAGATGAAGCTAGAGAATATTTTTATACAATGTATATAGACTTTCATTCACCAAGCATTTAAGCATCTAATCTATTTTAACTATTTCCACTGCTGGGCATAATAATGATAAGAAAAAGAACATCTGATATTTAGTTAGTAAAATGCTGTTTTTCATTCATTACCTTAATTATGACAACAAAATAATGTTTTTGCATATGGGAAGCACAAAAAATCTACAAGAAATGTTTTTGACTCGCGGTGTTTTGAGAGGGATGATGGGTCTAATGGAATCAGCAACTGAGGTGAAGTAAATCTGGGACTGTAATTCTAAGCATGTGGGTTAAGTCCAGGTCTTTTTGCATCAATAATTGTAGCTGCAGATGCTCTCATTTTTCCTTTAGGGGAAGATAAAGAGATAGGACAGAATCAAGGCTTAAATCCCATAATTTCAAGCTTATATTTTCTGGTGAAAATATACGATTTTTCTTTATATCAATAGGATAGGTTGCTTTTCAAAGTTTAATCAGATAGGAGTCTGCCCAGGATGTTTATAAAATACCTAATTACAGTTAATGATTATCAGTGCATGCAAAGACAATTTCTCTGAAAGTGCTCTGTTCATTTGTAAAACCTATAAAACTTATTTTAATTCAGAAATCCAAATGTTGGAAAATAAGTCTGGCCTTAATCCAAGGGACCTCAAAATATTTCCATAATTATCATAGAAGACTTTGGAGGCTCATACCAATTTGAGCACCAATAAGTGTGCCCATCGTATGTAAATTTTATCAGATTTTTTCTGTTAAAGAATTTTTAAATAATTTTAGGTTATATAGTGATGATAGCAGCTTTATAAACAAACATTATTTTAGGCAGCTACAATAGGCTTTATAGAATAAATTCATTTTTTGTTTCCTAAGAGAGGAATCGTTTCTGTATAGCCTAACCGAGTATAGGAATAAGGAGAGAATCAAAGGATGTATCTGACATGACTATGTAAATTGGAAAACATCATAAATGTAGATTTTATTGTACTTTTTTGTTCTAGATATGTACAATAAAAAGTGCACTCTTTTCATTTTCCATTGTTAAAGGCATATTCACTTTCTACGTGTTGTGACAAGTGAATTATGCTATTTGCAATAAATGCACAAATCTGACTTCCCAGCTGATTTGCAGCATGTTAAACTTTTATCTCGGATTAAAATACATGTATAGAACAGTCCACACATTATAACTCCACGAGCATAGTGTTTTTATGAAACTCAGTACACCCATGTGATGAGCCCATACCAAGCTTGATTATATTACGAGCAACCAGAACTTCCTTTAATGCCTTCTGCAGTCACTATCCACCGCGAGTAACCATTATCTTTAGTCTTAACAGCATAGGATAGTTTTTTTCCCACCATGTATTTTATTTTATTGGACTTTTCCATGTGCAGTCTTTTAAAAAAATATGTACTTATTTCAGAGAGGAAGGGAGAAGGAGAGAGCGAGAGAACATCAATGATGAGAAAATCATTGATCGGCTGCCTCCTGCACACCTGCTACTGGGGATCAAGCCTGCATCCTGGGCATATGCTGTTGACCAGAATCGAACCTGGGACACTTCAGTCCCCAGACAGGTGTTCTATCCACTGAGCCAAACCAGCGAGGGCACCATGTGTAGTCTTTTGTATCTGGCTTCTCTCACTCAATGTTTATGTTTGTGTGATTCATCCATATATTTAGTACAGCGAAGTCTGTGCATTCTCATAGCAGGAGAGTATTCCATTGTGTAAGTGTACCACAGTATATTCACCCAGTCCTATCTTGACAGGTATTTGGGTAGCTTTCAGTTTGGAACTAATACAAACCTGGCACTACACGACTTGGGGTGAATATACCGTATGTTCTGGCATATAAGATGACTGGGCATATAAGACAACCCCCAACTTTTGAGATGATTTTCCTGGGTTAAAAAGTCATCTTATACGCTGGAAAATATGGTAGGTACACATTTCTGTTGTGTTTCAAGGCTTTAGATTATACACGTGACCTACTTTAAAGATATTATCACCACCTTTCAACAGATAGAAATTCTCTTGAATGTCACCAAATACTTATATTTCAAAACAAAACAGAAAGAAACCCTATACCAAAAGCAAGCAAGCAAGCCTGGGTAGCCTCTATATTCCAAAGTCTTGAGTATCAAGCATGAACTGTACCTGTGAAAAGAAAGCATCTGAATAAAATATTTTGTTATTTTTATATCAAAAAGTTGTATTGGAGACTACTCTTCAAATGATTGACTTTCAAGAAAGGCATTTTTAATAATGCAGGTAATGTATTTTAAATTTTGACTTTGTGAATAATGGAAAGAGTGCTTATTGGGGCATGCAGCAGCTTTCAGAATGCCCTGTCACCATATAACATGTCAGAATAACAGATGGCACACTCTGTAAAGAAAATTAATTTAAATAAGTCAGGTAAGCCCACCTTTCTTGAAAGAAAAGATATTTTGTATAAGAAGTTCATCTTATTTATTGCCTACCAGGACAGGTAATGTATTCACATTTTCCAACCGATTCCTCTGTGATAAAACAGACTTCAAAAACATCATGAGTGCTACCCCTTTTCAAGTCCCCTGCACTTCATGTGTTCTTTGTTATACTCAGCACTTAGTTATAGAATTCTGTGTTTCTAATGAACAAAATTGGCTTTCTTTTTCTTTACTATACCATCCATGGTAAACCTTCAATTTTAAGCAATGACAAAAGCCTTGAAAAAATATGGAGATACTATTTTTAAGATTTTTAAATAAATGATATGTTACCTGTGGGTGGTGCCTCTCTGTTCCAAGGGTAGTTTTGTAAGTAGAGAATGTATTATTTTCTTAACATTTTATTTTATAAAATTTTATATTTTCAATGACAAATATTGAAGCATGCAATGCTTCTCCTTACAGCATAGACTTACAAAAAGCACCATTTATCTACATCCTCTAAATAAGTATTTCACAAGCCACAGTCAGAATTTATTGATCTTGAAAACACTGAATAAATCTTTCTACCTACAGACATTATAGAAGAGCATATCCACTGATAGTTTAAATATGTGGAAAGTTACCAACATTAGAGTTTGGAGCTGTATTTGAATGTGTATTTAGGTATGTGTATAAATCTGTGTTCTTTTACAGAAATTTTAGTGCAGATAGATTATATATGTGCACATAATGGCTCAATAAATATGAATGTTATTAGTCATTAACTCAAGAAATATTTTCAATTTTCTATTATGTTCGATGCTCTGTGCTAAACACTTGAAGGATGACAAGGCTGAACACAACAAATAACATATGGTCTAGAAAGGGATGTAATATATGCAAGGAAGTGAACATAAGTCACAAAATTTTAAAACCACTTTTACTTGTAACCAGTAAGTCACAAAATTTTATGGATAATATATAATATTTATTTAATTATATGCATATAGAAAACCTTTCCACTTAAAGTGATATGGTCTCCTACTCCAGTAGACAAATATACTTGAGAAAATAGTGTCATAAAATTGTCTTTTAAAATGTGTACTTTTAGAGATAAAATTATTGTCATTTTGGATAACATAATTTTTTACTCAGAAAAATCAAAGAAATAAAACTGGATAATAGAGAATCAGAATGACTGGGAAAATGTACATATGGCAACAAATTAGATGATCTGATTAGAAAGGTATTTATTTATATTAAGTAGGATTAAAAAATTCCTACAAACCTTTTAAAAAGCATGTAAAATATTAATGTGAATCAAAATTTAAAAGACTTATAATAAAGAATAAAGTATACCTGGCCAGAATGGCTCAGTGGTTGAGCATCAACCTATGAACTAGGAGGTCATGGTTCCATTCCCAGTCAGGACACATGCCTGGGTTGCAGGCTCCATTTTCTCTCATCATTGATGTTTCTAACTCTCTCTCCCTCTCCTTTCCTCTCTGAAATCAATAAAAATATATTTAAATAATAATACAAGAACAAACTTCATTTCACATACTCACAACTATAAGCCTACTTTGCCCACCCATTCCCGTAGAATATGATAGAATTTATTTTATGCTAAACTCTTTCCTGATAATGTATTTTTATTGATTTCAGAGAGGAAAGGAGAGGGAGAGAGAGAAAAAAAAAAAACATCAATGATAAGAGAGAATCACCGATTTGCTGCCTCCTGCATGCCCCCCACTAAAGATTGAGCCCACAACCTGGACATATGCCCTTGACCTGGCCGAACCCAGGACCCTGAAGTCTGTAGGCCAATGCTCTATCCACTGAGCCAAACTAGCCAGGGCCCTAATATGTTTTTAAATGGCCTGGCAGCTTCTACTTCTGCTTCCTGCCTCTTTAGAATACTGGTTCTTGGGGACTTCCTTATTGGAAGAAAGTGCAACAATCATGAGGCTACCATGCCTTAAAAAGGACAAACCAAGTAGAGTGGCCTTGGAAAATGAAATGCAATGTGGACAAAGAGAGGACAAGGAATACTACAGTGGGCAGAATATGCCTCCCTCAAATGTCATTCTCTAATCTCCAGAACCTGTGAATATGTTATAACTAGAGGCCCAGTGCACAATATTTGTGCACTGGAGGGGGGGGCGGAGGGGGGTCCCTCAGCCCAGCCTGTGCCCTCTCACAGTCTGGGACCCCTCGCTTCTTACCACTTGGCTCACTGCTCCTTAGCGCTACTGCAGAAGCCGGAGAAGTTCCCCCCACCTCTGCTATGCTCGCCAGCTGTGAGCCTGGCTTCTGGTTGAGCACACTGACCACCAGGGGGCAGCTCCTGCATTAAGAGTCTGACCCCTGGTGATCAGTGCACGTCATAGTGACCCATCGTTCCACTGGTAGTTCCACCATTCAGTTGATTTGCATATTAGGCTTCTATTATATAGGACTAGGGGCCTGGTGCTCAAAAATGTGTGCACTGGGGTGGTGGTGGGGGGGGTGTTTCCTCAGCCTGGCCTGTGCCCTCTCACAGTTTGGGACCCCTCTGGGGAAGGCCACCTGCTGGTGTGCCTGGCCAGCCTGGGTGAGGAGCCAATGTCTGTTTGCAGGCTGGTCAAGCTCCCCAGTGGAGACCCTCACCCCAGGGGGCGTGGCAAGCCTGAGTGAAGGGCTAAGGGCAGTTTTCAGGCTGGCCACAGCTCCCACTGACCCTCCGGGCAATCCACCTGGGAAGCGATGGGGTGGCGCTGGCCACCCCATAGGCTTCCCAGGAGGGGGCCTTGGGGTCCCCCGGCTGGTCCCGTCCCCCCAGCCCCAGGCTTCTCCACCTGGAAAGCCCATGGGGTGGCACTGGCCACACGATAGGCCTCCCAGGAGGGGGCCGCGGGGTCCCGCTGACTCGTCCTCGACCCCCGGGAAGGCTTCTCCGCCTGGCCACCCCATCGGCCTCCCAGGAGTGGGCCACAAGGTCCCCCAGCTAGTCCCATCCCCCCACCCCCCAGGCTTCTCTGCCTGGGAGACTGATGGGGTGGTGCTGGCCACCCAATCAGCCTCCTCCGTGGGGTCCTGCTGGCTCGT
>PVJC01044085.1:0-14273 GCA_004026665.1 Murina feae
ACCCCCCCCCCCCCCATCTCCGGAAGGTATCTGTGGGCCTCCCCATCTTCTGCCCACCCTTTCCCCTTTGGGCTGTCCTTCCTCTCCCCCACCCCAGATGGTGTCTTGCTGTGTGGGTGCGCCCCTGTGCCTAGGTCTCTAGGCCTTACTGCCCCTCTTCAATGCTGACCTAACCCGGTGGCATCCTACCCCTCACGGGTGAATCCTCTGAGGCTGTCTAGCAGATGAAGCCCCTCCCTGTTCCAGGACCCACCCCTCCCACACACTTCTCATCCCGTCTTAGCCCTCCCTGAGCCTCTCCATTTACTTTGTTCTGGTACCTTACCTGCACTTCATGTGGTATCTGACCCTGGGTGGCAACCCACCCCTTTAGGTTGTGGGCACTCACAGTAATTTCTGAGAGAATAAATAGCCAGCCAGACTAGCTGGATTTTCCTCCTGCTCGGGGCTCTTCCCACCCACCTGGTCAGTGCACAGCCAGTGACAGTGCCTAATGGGCCCTGGCTGTGGCTGTGCTCACCCCCAAGGGGGCACGTGCAGGGTCTTGTGGGATTCCTAGAGAGATCCTGCCAGGGCCATTCTTTCTGAAAAGGATATGGTGACTATTTTTGGCAAATAATCCATCCCTGTGCTAGTGACAGTAACACTGGAAACGGAGGGGACACTCATGTCCAGCTATTTGATTAGATTCTTAGCACAGGATTTTCTAAGAGGCTTCTTCCGGAAGCAAGCTTAGGGGGGTCCCCCCCTGGTACCTGCAGCCTGTTTGCAGGAGTCTGGCAGGCCTGGACCATTCAGTGGGCCTTCTGGATAGTCAGATCTTTCATAAACTCTGGAGGTATGATGTCCCCTGGATTGGTCTAAGGGAGGGTGTTCTAGACCTTCAGACCTGGTAACCAGCGTCTCTTCCCAGGAGAATAAGGGGTCTGTGGAGATCATGAGGAAAGATCTGAATGATGCTCGGGACTTGCATGGCCAGGCCGAGTCTGCTGCTGCTGTGTGGAAGGCAAGTAGAAATGGACCTGGGTCCATGGGAATGAGGGGGCATGGGTATGTACTCTTGACTCTATCTGGCAGGGCCTTGGGAAGGGACTGAGCCCTCTGTCGCAGACCTTTTGTCCTTGAGGTGGTCAGCATGGGGCTGGGATCCTGGGTGCAGCCTGAGGACACAGGTGTCCTTCCCCGCCACCTGCCCTGCAGGGACACGTGATGGACCGCAGGAAGAAGGCCCTGACCGACTACAAGAAGCTTCGGGCTTTCTTTGTGGAGGAGGAGGAGCGCTTCCTGCAGGAGGCAGAAAAAGAGGAGGGTTCCCCTGAAGACGAGGATGCTGACCCTGCAGAGAGGTTCAGGTCCCTCCTGCAGGCACTGTCGGAGCTGGAGCGGAGGCACCGCAACCTGGGTCTTAACATGCTGCTCCAGGTGGGCCCTGGCCCCATCCTGAAAGCCTTAAGCTACCAAGAGAGGGCTTAAGGCTAGGCCTGGCCTTTGGGGCTGGATTTCAGGAATGAGTAATCCAGCAGACTTCCCAGCCTCCATGTTACTGGTGATCTTTCATGAGGCAGGGCTACTTCCCAATCGAAGCGCCAGGCCCTTGTCCTACTCTAGCACTCTGCAGGCAGGAGCTGGCCGTGGGGTGCAGGAGCACAGGGTCCCCAGAAAGGTGATGGCCATCTGACCCTTTTTCTGCATGTTCTCACAATCTATGTCTGAGGCCTGGCCCTAGAGGCTCTGGTTTCTTTGTGCTCCCCCTCTGATCTGAGCCAGCAGCCCCCACCCTCCCCTTCTCTGGGTTGGGAAGTGCCATTTCACTTGTTATCAGCTGGTAGGTGGTAGTGTGAGGTGATCATCATGGGAGGCTTGGCTTCACCCTTGGGGAGCTGCCTGTGGCTGGTGGGACTGGGGCATGGCCATATGGATTTTAGGACAGCAGCTCCCTCCTCTACCTCCTTCTCTCTCTCCCTGTCTCTCTTTCTCTCTCTCTGCAGTGATGCCAGGCAGAGGAAGCTGGCTCGACCATGGCCCGGCCCCCAGCAGCTCCATCCGCCTTGTTCAGGACCCTGGAAGGCCTTCACCTAGGTGTGACTGGGCTTCATACCGTAGGTGCCACCTTGGGTTGTCCCCTCAGTAGTGTCGTGTTTTCTTTCCTTGGGTGTTTGTGTTTTGGGCTATAAAAGCCAGCCTCACTGTGGAGACCTGAAGCGGTGGGGAGGCATCAGTAACGCAAGTGTATCCTGTTCTTTCTCTTCATAAAGCTGTTATTGCTGCTGCCAAGTCTCTTCACATCTGCCTGGGATCTCCATGACAGCTGTTGTCACAGCTGCCGGATGGCTGGGTTGTCCAGACCTGGCACCTGCACCCTTTAAATGCTGCCCATGATGGGCCTTGCCCTACTCAGGTTTAAAGACTCCTGTCTGAGCATGGGGCAGAAGAGTTAAGGTTAAATTTGGGGTGGTCATCAAAGGAAAGGGAGTCCCAGGGTGCCCAGATAGGGAGGATGGGCAGGTAGGTCAACCTGTCACTCCTGCTTGAGGCCCTGACAGCTTGTGTCTCCACAAATCACCCACAACTCAATTTCTCTGTGCAGTAATGGCCCCTGGGTTCTCCTGGGTCTGGGAAATCAGCCCCCTGTGCCCCTTACCTGCAGCTCTGTTCCTGGTGTCTCCCAGTGTGTCCTGCTCACTTCTCCATCATTGTCCCTTAGGAGCAGGTTGGCGTGCTGTCATTCATGCAGTACCCCTGGCTTCCCTTGCTATGTAGTTCCTCCCATCAATGGATTTAGCAAATCCCATGACTTAGTGGCAGTGTCATTGTGTAGATGAGTTCAAGGGACTAAAATGCCATACGGTGACAGGACAAGGGGTCCCAGTGCTTTGGCATAGACCTTTAGGATGTCTTCTGAGTCATTCCAGATTAGCAGCTTTGTGATCAATGGGCCATTTCCGGACAAAGCTTTTTAGACTTGGGTGCCACTGGCTCGTTTGTGGCTGGCACTCCTGGAGTCAGGATCAGGGTTCCTCGCATCCCTCCTCCCTCTGTCTCCTCTAGTGCCCCATGACTGGGTGGAGCTTCTGCAGGTGGGCCTTCTCTTTGATGTGCTCCCACTTCCCGCCTTGGTGGGGAACCCAGGGGAGCTGGCCCAGGCCTGTGCACTGAGCGCAGATGCCTGCTGGGAGGCCTCTCAGTTGGAGACTCCGGTGCAGCTCAGTAAGATGGTGCTGGGGAAAGACACGCGATTCACCAGTACAGACTTGCTTGCTTTCTGACAGTGGCAAGCATCTTTGGTGCTCTTGCATGCTGTCTATGTAAGGATGACTGGCAGAGAGTGGTTTAGTAGAGACAGTCATCATCTCGTCAAGCCGAATGACTTTGGCTAAATAACCTTAATACAGAATCCTGACCCCTCAGTCAGGGTTCAGTACTAGGATGCCCTCTGGCCTCTTTCCGACTCTGGGGGACCCAGGAGGAAGTTTTGTGTCCTGACTTGGGCTCCAGTGAGGCCTGGCTGCCCCCTCACAGCTCCTCTGAGTGTGTGGGCAGTGAGAGCTCTGTGACAGCCTGTTTATTTATGGGTTTATGTATTTAGTACTGAGATGAGGCCCTCTACTTGTCATTTTATCAGAGTTCAGTGGGAAAGTGGTCAGTATTTGGGAACTGCGGCCCATTTTCAATTTCAGATTTGTAGTCCAAGGGGATTAGAGACAAACGCTGAGGATTGTTTCACACTTGGTAGGAATGTCAATACACCATGTTACGAGGAGATACTGACACCTCATGCGATCCAGACTTGCATGTGGAGACACTGGTGAGCTGCTCCCAGCAGAAATCAGAAACCCGATGACTGTAAGATGTGAGTCAGGATCCCATATGGGGTGTGGACTGGTGCTACCATTTTGGATAGTATCCTGGGGGTCAAACTAACACATGTAGGAGTCAGGCCAGCAGGAGGTTAGGGGGAACCAGTCCCCAAGACCAGCCTTGCTTCACACCCATGTGCAAATTCCAGTTTCCCCGCACCCTCTTAGAGCTCAAGAATCCACTATAAATGCTCCCAGGTCGTTTGCTCATGGTGATGGTTTATTATGGGGACAAGGGATAGGTTAATGGGCTGCCAACCTATCCTAGAGGCAGGGTGCTGCCTGCAGGCGAGGCGGGGCAGGCTGCTCTGCAGACCGGTAGACTGATGCCTTCCCCAGCTCTGCCCTGCCCCGGGAAATAGGGGTCACAGAACAGGAGAACTACCCATAGTAGTTTGACAGGAACGCTGCCGTAGCTTTATTGGCACCAGTGGCCAGGCTGGTGCTTGGAATTGTTTCCACAGGTGAGGAAGTTGTGCTTATAATAAAAAAAAGTCCCTTTAAGGATCATGGCCAGAGTAGCAGACAGATGGAGCCATAGAAGATATTTGCATGATTCAACACTGAGAGACTATGCAGGCAACTCCTGCAGATCTGGAAGAGCCAGAAGGAGCTGGATGAAAATACAGGATAGGGTGTGGACAAACAGGTAAGAGTAGCTAGAAGCACAGGGGGAGAGGGTCAAACATGTTAAACCAGAGAGAAAACATGCCTGCCCCTGGCTCTGCATTGCTGCTGCATATGCAGCACAGCTGCCAGATGTTATCTAATTTAGGAAGCGGACAGGGTGCAGGTACTCCTTATTGGGGAAAGAGGGAGGTCAAATGGGGGATGGAGGCCACGGAGAAGGCCCAACCCCAGGAACACAGGAGCTGGACTGGGCCACTCAGTGGGGCTGAGGGCACCATGCTGATACAAATGAAAGCCAAATAAAACAGCACTATTTATGTAAACTTAAAATGCATACACACAACAACTAATGGTTGCAAGAACACTTAAAATTGACAGATGGAACCTATTAGGATAGTTGTCTGTGGGGCAGAGGAGGAGGTTGAATTGAGGGTGAATTTTCTCTGGACTCCCACTTTGAGATTCCTCAAGAGGCTGAGCGAGCCCCTACTCCCCCTCCCCGCCCCCCACCCCTCCCCAGTATTCTTTGCTTCTCTGGCAACCTGCAAGCCCTTCACCATGGATGTCCCTGTGCTGGCTCAGCTGTTTTTACTGGTGGTCTAAAGACCTACCTGAGCACCACCATTTCTTAGGAGGGCCAGGCCTGAGAAGGGGTCAGGAGCCCCAGACAAACTGGGTAATTGACATGGCTCAGACGGGCAGGTTCCCGGGATGGAGGGAAGTGGTGAAGCAGTTTTGTGGATCCCAGAACCCCACCTGCCCCAAGTCAGGTTGCTCAAGGCTGAGGTGCCTCATTTCTTAACAGGACTCTAACGCAGTTTAGAGACATGGTTTAAGTGATACATAGACACCATGGTCCTTTTTCTTTATAAGATAATTTATTGGGTCCTGAGGTTTATTAGACCTCCATTCCTTAGAGGGATGTGGTAGTGAGTCACTTGACACAGATTTTACAACTATTTATAAAACCACTACGTAATGAAGATGTCTCAGTCAAAACATGTAATCAGTACAACACAGTTGAGTAACAACCAGTCAGAATTTAACAGGACACAGTATCAACCTCTAGTTTGTGTGTGTGTGTGTGTGTGTGTGTGTGTGTGTGTGTCTCAAAACAAGGCAGTTTTGCACAAATAAGAGTGGACAGATTTAAATAAAATAAACAGAAAAGGGAACATATTGGTCATAGACCAATAGAGACGCCACGAGTCTCCAGTGTCAGAAAAAGACCCCCCTCTTCTGAAAGTTTCAGTCCCACATGTTGGATAAGACACCGAATTTGTTCTGTGACCAGAAAATGTCACAATCTCCTACACCGCAGCTCTCCTGGTTGGTGAACTTTGTGCAAGGCCTAATTTCTTTCAAGACTTTATTCTCGTGGTTGGGCTCTACAACACCCCTCATTTGTCTACAGAGACCCAGGTGGCCTGTGGAGAGCTGGCCACAGCGCCAGGTGGGCGAGGCCAGCCTGTCTTGGGCTCATCCTTGGGGCCCCTACCCAGCTGCAGGGGATGGGGTGGGAGCATGCGCACTGCTTCCACACTGGACCACCAGCTGCGGAGGACACCCCGAACCTGAGGAGTGTGGCGGAGCAGAAAGGCCCAGAGCCTTGGGGGGTTTGGCCTGGGACACGGTCATGTTTAAGGTCCCCGGGACCCTAAGCGCAGATAGTGCTGCGTGTTCTGGCGCCCGGGCCAGATACAAATGAAGTGACTTTGCAAGTCCAGTCTGTTTGGAGAAGCCACAGGGCTCTACGCCACAGAGCAACCAATGGGGCTCACGTGATACAGGGCGCCTTCATCCCATTGGTGGGCGCAGCGCTTGTCGACATGTTCCCAGAATATGCCGCCTCTCCCACCATGGGTTCAGGTTGTCGCAAGCAGGCTGGCCATCTCAATTTGAGAAGTTCAACAAAGTGGGCCACGTGATCCTTGTGTAGATCGGTGTCCTGCCTAACATCCAGGCTGTGCTTCTGTGACACTGAAGACTTCAGAGTCATCCACAACCAGCAAAGAGCTGCTGATGTGTCCTCTGGTCTCTCCCCAGTTCCCAGTCCTTATCTTGTGCAGCTGAGGTCAGTAGTGAGACCAGGTTGGCCCACGAGCCGGCAATGGACCTGGCTGTTAAGTAGGAACAGTGTACACAGAAGATCCTAGGCCAGGACCAGGGTGGTCAGATGTGCCTGCGATAGGGAATGTGGATGGACATGTCACTGCAGAGGTATGGAATGGGCTTCCCGGGTGCTTATGTTTTTGCCCAAGGGGTGCCCTCCATGGTCTGAGTCCCTCTGGGAACAAGCCACAGGCAGAAATCGATCCTGGGCAAAACTTGGCTTGGTGCTGGATTCTGCTGGGCTCCACCCTCCTATGGGTTCATAGAGGCCTTTCACACCAATGCTTCTTTTAATGCCCCCATCTAGAATGTAAAACTCTCTGTTAGCTCCTGATAGGGTTCAGGCCATGCTGCCCCAAATCCAGCAGCTGGGCATATTGAATACTTTAAACTGAAGGATTTGAGGAAATACCAGCCAGGAACAGTCACTGACCCCCCCCCTCCCCTACCACCACCACCACCTTGTCCTCCCCTGAAATTTACCTGAAACCCTCAAGTGAGAGATGGCCTCCCAATACCCAATGGGAAGGAGTACCCTGATCTGAACACAAAAGGGGTGCCAAGAAGAACCCTAATAGGCCTTGCTATGGCTTTCACACTCACTACTATACCTCATGCCCCTTGACCTGTCACAGTCACCCACAACTGTCCACTGTTCAGACCAAACAATTTTTTAGAGCCTGCATCTCATTATGAAGGCTCCCCAAGTCCTATAAAACTTAAATAACTTTTCTCCTGTTAATCTATCAGTTTAGCTTTCAGACCCTTGCCAAGGACCCTAGGAGGACTGAGGAAAATCTTTCTTCCTGTACACTTGGGCACCTTTTCTCACGTGTGATAAAACATGCAGCTGAGAAACCTGAGGAGGTAGACCTGGCTGTGGCTAAGGAGGTTTGGCATCAGTGACTCCAGAGATGAGACCCATGTGGAGTCAGCAGGCCTCGCTGGGTTGAGGATAGAGAAGGATTAGGCTGGGAAATGTGTGAAGTTCTAGGATGGTCTTTTGTACAGAAGGGACACAACTATGTAAATGCATCAAGCAATAGGAAACATGCATGCATTTAGTGGTAAAGAAAAGTCACAACTTGTTGGGATATTTGTGCTCTAGACAAGGACCCAAAAGAGAATTTCAGATGTGTTGTGAAAATGTAAAAGAAAAATTCTGCTGGCCCAGTTACATTGGCAAGGAAGACTTAATTACTACTGCGAGTTTTCAAGATGGCGGCAGAATAGGTGGATCTTTCTTGCACCCCCTCTAGAACCAAACTGAAAATAAAACTAGATTGGGAAACATTCACCCAGAATTACCAACTAAAGGCTAGCTAAAGAGGGGACTTTTACACAAAGAAGAGCAGAAATCACCTGGAGACTGGCAGGAAGGGAGAGGACATAAGAGGGCTGGCCCTGCTCCCAAGAGCAACAGGCTGAGGGCTGTGGAAATACATCTTGGCTGCAGGGAAGGGGGTGGTTTCCCCTGAGAGAAGTGAGGCTGGACCCCAGGCTGGGCTTCCCAGTCCAGAGCACCAGACAGGAAGAGCTGCCTATGTAGCACCCAGCCATGAAAAGCGGCAGGGCATCTATCTGCCAGGGAGAGATGGAGCCTGCTGGAGACAAAAACACATTTTTTTTTTAAAGGGCCAGGACACAGGAATTTTGTTTTGCAGCCACTCACCTGAGCTTTAACAGAGGAAGGGTGGTGTGGACTAGAGTCACCTGACGAGAGGCTGTGGTGGGAGGCATTGGGGAGAACGTGGGAGAGCAACTACTGGGATACCTGCACTTCCTCATTACCCACCCTGACACTGCAGCAGTCATTTTCCCCAAGAGGCACAAGCCCCTCCCATCATCAGCAGCAGCCTAAAGAACCTGGTCTTCTGAGATACAACTCACCCCACCCTCAGGAATCCCGTTTGCCCCACCCTATATCTCCCCAATGTTGAGGAGGCAGCAGCAGAGGCAAAGCTTAAATGTCTGGGCAGTCTCAGGGAGCATCCGTGACTGGCTTTGGAAGGGGGCCATTCCTAGGAACTTTCCTAGGAACCTGACTAGTGCTTTCTCCTCACAGGAGAGATTATAGCAACTTCCAGCTTCTGGCTGCCTATGAGGGGCTCTGCTCTGTCATGGTCAGGGAAATATTCTGGGATGGATTCAGACAGTTGGCTCTGGAATGGGGGGAACACACTGATGATCTTCCCTGAAGTCTAAATGACATCTACTCACGGGTGACCCACAGGTCCTATCCTCCTAGTTAGGCCAAAAGCCCTTTCAGAAATAGCTATTCAATGACTAAGTCTGACTGCATCGAAAAGGCAGAAGCAGATGGAGGCAGATCACAAAGTGCCTTAGTACATTTGCTAACCTGCCCCTGGGCCTGTGCTGCTAAAAAAAGAGCTTGAAGTGCAGCTTGGCTCCTCCTGTGCACAGCCCAGCAAATGCAGCCACTAACTGGATGGTTTGAAGCTTTGAACAGGATACTGAGAACCAAATGTGGACAGCTTCTGAAATTGGCTATCTTCTGTGAGGCCCAGAATCGGGATACAAAAGTCAGTCTCAGTTAAAATAAGAGCGAGATCCACAGGGAGATCCCAATAGACACTAAACTCTACTGAGATAATCTCTGCATTTAAAAAAATAATTTCTTAAACAGTTTTCCTATTCTTTATTTTTATTTTTTCCCTCCTTATTTTCTTCCCTCATTTCATTCTTCTCATATTCTTTTTTAAAAATTATTCTTCTTTTGTTTTCCCTTTCCTGATTCTCTTTTGTGGTTGTTTTTTTTTTTTATTGCTATTTGTTTTTGTTTGTGTTTTACTTTCTTTTGAAAGTTTTTGTTTTATTTTCTTTCAGCACTTGTACAACAGCTCACATAGTTAGGGTTAAGCCTAGCAGTCAGCCAGCCTGAGGGGATATCCCACCCAACATGAGTCAACAATAATCAGGACTCAACTTCAACAGAAGAGCCCAAATAAGCTGCACAGGGGTCATTTCTAGAACATCCAGTTCAGGGGATCAAGGAGACTGCACCACTGGGTGCCATAGAATACTTACCCCATAAGCCACCCCACCAAGACTGGGAATCCTGGAAGTTGTATCTTAGAAGCAAACACAAAGATACATCTAAAGTGGGAGACAACCCCATAAATGAAAGAAAAGGAGGAACTCTAGAAAAAGACTTAAATGAAATGGAGGCAAGCAAGTTGTCAGATGTAGAGTTCAGAGTAATGGTGGTAAGGATTCTCTAGGAACTTAGTGGGAACTACAAGGAACTTAATGGAAACTACAGAGAACTTGAGCATGAAAAAGGACATAGAGACCATGAATAAGAACCAGTTGGAAATGGAGAATACCATATCTGACATCAAGAATATACTTGAGCCCTAACTGGTTTGGCTCAGTGGATAGAGCTTGCAGACTGAAAGGTCCCATGTTCAATTCTGGTCAAGGGCATGTACCTTGGTTGCAGGCACATCCCCAGTAGGGGCTGTGCAGGAGGCAGCTGATTGATGTTTCTCAACAAAAATCAATGTTTCTAACTCTCTATCCCTCTCCCTTCCTCTCTGGAAAAAATCAATAAAATATGTATTTTTAAAAAGAATACACTTGAAGGAATTAGAAGTAGGTTCAATGAAGAAGAGGATCAAATCAAATATATGGAAGATAAGACAGAATAAAGTACCCAAATCAGAGCAACAAAAATAAAACATGAGGGTAATTTAAGGGAACTTTGCGACGTGAAGTGTAGTAATATCTGCACGAGAGGGGTACCAGAATGAGAGGAAAGTGAGCAAGGAATAGAAAACCTGTTTGAATGGATATTGACAGAAAACTTTGCTAACCTGGTGAAGGAAGAAAATCACACAAATTTAGGAAGCATAGAGAGTCCCAATCAAGATGAATCCACACCAAGACATATAATTAAAATGGCAAAGGTTTAACAAAAGAGAGAGAATCTTAAGGGTAGAAAGAGAGAAATAGTTGCCCACAAGGGCATTCCCATGAGGCTCTCAGTGATTTTTAAATATATATATATTTTATTGATTTTTTAGAGAGAGGGAAGGAGAGGGCTAGAGAGCCAGAAACACCGATGAGAGAGTAACATCGATCAGCTGCCTCTTGCACATCCCCCACTGGGGATATGCCCGCAACCAAGGTACATGCCCTTGACCAGAATCGAACCTGGGACCCTTCAGTCCACAGGCCAATGCTCTATCCATTGAGCCAAACCGGTTAGGGCTCTCAGTGATTTTTTAAACAGAAACCAGGCCAGAAGAGATTGGCATGAAAAATTCAAAGTAATAAAAAGCAAGATCTGAAAGCAAGACTATTCTATCCAGCAAGGCTATAATTAAAATTGAAGGTAAAATAAAGAGCTTCCTAAACAAAGATGACTAAAGGAAGTCATTACCACCAAATCAGCATTACAAGAAATGTTAAAGGGACTGTGTTATGAAGATGAAGAAATATATAGAGAGAGGAATGTAGGTATAAAGAAAAAATGTCAAAAAGTACCTATCAGTGATAACCTGATATGTAAATGGATTAAATACTCCAATAAAAAGACATAGGATAGCTGAATGAATCAGAAAATAAGACTCAAGTATATGTTGTCTACAAGAGACCTACCTCAGAACTGAAGAATCATATATACTGAAAGCATAGAGATGGAAAAATATTTTCCATGCAAATGGAAACAACAACAACAAAAAGCTGGAATAGCAATATGCATATCTTATAAATTAAGGCCATAAAAAAGGTCACTACATAATACTAAAGGGATTGATCCAATAAGAGGGCATAATCATTGTAAACATATATACACCTAATATAGGAACATCTAAATATATAAAAAAACACACAATAACAACCCACAATTGTACTTTAAAGGAGAGATAGACAACAATATAGTCATAGAAGGGGACTTTTTAACACCTTACTGTCATTACTGGATAGACCTTCCAGACAAAAAAAAAAACAAGAAAACGACTTTAAAGAACATTCTGGATCACATGGATTTAACTGATATTTATACAAAGTATTATTTCAAAGTAGCAAAATATACATTCTTCTCAAGTACACATGGAACATTCTCAAAGATAGACCACATGTTAGGACACAAAATATCTTAACAAATTCAAGAAGATTGAAGTCATACCAAGCATCTCTTGAATCATAATGATATGAAACTAAAAGAAACTAAAATAAAAAAAAAACCTCAAAAACACCTGGAGGCTCAACAGAATGTTATTACACAACTAGAGGCCCAGTGCATGACATTCGTGCACTGAGGAGGCAGACCTTCAGCCCAGCCTGCACCCTCTCACAGTCTGGGACCCCTTAGGGAAGTGGGCCTAAGCTGTCAGTACATCCCCCAAGGGTTCCTTAGTGCTGCCTGGGGGATGGAGAGGCTCCCACCACCACCACTGCGCTCCCCAGTCCTGAGCCTAGCTTCTTGCTGAACGGTGTTCCCTGACCACCAGGGTACAGCTCCTGTGTTGAGCATCTGCTCCCTGGTGGTCAGTGCATATTATAGCGATCCATCTTGCTGCCATTCCATCAATTTGCATATTAGGTTCTTATTATATAGGATAAGTGGGTTACCAATGAGATAAAGAAATGAAAAATTTCCTGCAAATAAATGAAAATGAACTCACAACAACCTCAAATGTATGGGACACAGCAAAAGCAGTCCTGAGAGGAAAGTTCATAGCATTACATGCCATCTCAAGAAGCAAAAAAACCTCAAATAAATAATCTAAACTTATGTCTAAATTAACTAGAAAGAGAACAACAAGAAAAGCTGAGAGTAAGCAGAAGGATGAAAATAATAAAGATTATGCCAGGAAGAGAAACTAACATGGCGGCATAGGTAAACACCTAGAATTGCTGCCTCACACAACCATTTCAAAACCACAATGAAAAGAAAAAGAGAGAGCAAGATGGTGGCATAAGGTAAACACTGTAAATGCAGCCGTGCACAACTATTTCAGAATAACCATGAAAAGAAAACATAGACACCACTCACACCCACAGGAAGGCTGGCTGAGTGAAAATTCTACAACTAGAAAGAAACTGAGACTCAGAGGAGTGGCAGAAGCAAAGTACAGAGGTACGGAGGCGCACACATGGGGCTCGGGGAGAAGGCTGGTGCCGGAGGACGCAGTTCTTTTTCAAACTGGAGAGAGCCACAAGCTCCTGGAGGCTCTGAACTCCAGTTCCAGGCGAGTTTCTGAGGACCCAGATGCATACCTAGAGAAGGGGGACTGACTGGCACTGGGAGGAAATCCAAAGTGGGTTTCTCTCAGTGTTGCTTGCAGCAAATACTGTGGGACACAGAGACCCAGTGTCTCTTAGCACAGGGCTGAGAAGTGGCCATAGCTATTTGCTCCTCCCTGCAGACTCCCCGAGGCCCCTTCCCTCCCAAGCTGCGTCAGAGGCTTTTGCATATAAAAGGCTGAGTAGCCTAAGGCAAAGGCTAAATCAACACCTCCTTAAAGATACAAGAGCCAGCCTCACCCAGTGGCCAGAATGGGACCATCCTAAATAAAACTCAGATCCACAAGGAATACACTCGGAGCAGACGCAGTGAGCACAAAACCTCCACTGAAACAACCCTTGCCCCATAAGGGTGTCTCAGCACAGAAGTTCTCCCACTGTAGACACAGCTGACTCTCATAACCAAGTGGCTTAGAGGTTAATTCCTCTCAGTGATCACGTAACTCAGAAAGGGAAGCAGCCAAATGCAGAGACAAAGAAACAGGTCACAAATGACAGAAATGGAGGAAAGAAAACGACAGGATATAGAGTTCAAAACCACGGTTATTAGGTTTTTCAAGAATTTTCTAGAGACTGCCGATAAATTTAGTGAGACCCTCGAGCATATGAAAAAGGAC
This sequence comes from Murina feae, assembly GCA_004026665.1. Classification (NCBI taxonomy): domain Eukaryota; kingdom Metazoa; phylum Chordata; class Mammalia; order Chiroptera; family Vespertilionidae; genus Murina; species Murina feae. The sequence goes on from PVJC01044085.1 coordinate 13,490, forward strand.
CAGCTAGATATTTAGCATACACTGACTGAGATAAAGAATAATATACAGAGATTCAACAGCAGAGGAGACGATCACAAGAATCAAGTCAAAGATATGAAATAAGCAAAACCCACCCAGCCAGAAAAGCCAAAAGAAAAAAGAAAAAGGATCAAAAAGCATGAAGATAGTGTAAGGAGTCTCTGGGACAACTTCAAGCGTACCAACATCAGAATTATAGGGGTGCCAGAAGAAGAGAAAGAGCAAGACATTGAAAACCTATTTGAGGAAATAATGACAGAAAACTTCCCCCATCTGGTGAAAGAAATAGACTTCCAAGTCCAGGAAGCGCAGAGAACCCCAAACTAAAGGAACCAAAGAAGGACCACACCAAGACATATCATAATTAAAATGCCAAGAGCAAAAGACAAGGAGAGAATCTTAAAAGCTGCAAGAAAAAAGCAGTCAGTTACCTATAAGGGGCACCCATACAACTGTCAGCTTATTTCTCAATAGAAACTTTGCCGGCCAGAAGGGAGTGGCAAGAAATATTCAAAGTGATGAATAGCAAGAACCTACAACAAAAATTACTTTACCCAGCAAAGCTATCATTCAGAATTGAAGGTCAGACAAAGAGCTTCACAGACAAGAAAAAGCTAAAAGAGTTCATCACCACCCAACCAGTATTATATGAAATGCTGAAAGGTATCCTTTGAGAAGAGGATGAAGAAAAAGTAAAGATAAAAATTATGAACAACAAATACATATCTATCAACAAGTGAACCTAAAAATCAAGTGAATAAAAAAT
>PVJC01044086.1:0-14286 GCA_004026665.1 Murina feae
GGCAGCGCAAACTCTGACTTTTCTGGTTTCAACAGGAATTCAAGAGCAAAACACTGAGTTCTGCTGTTTGTGCTATTTTATTAATGGTGTTGTTTTGTGTCAATGGTCCTCATTGTTCGTGCATTTCTATTATAAGTTGTGGTAAGTTCTTTCCGGAAATTGGTCTTAGGGAAGGTAAAGAAAGAGCAAGAAAAGAAAGAAAGGCTCCAAAGATAATAGTATAAGTAGCATTGTTGCAATAAAACAATCATGACATAACTGCAATTGTAAACCAATTTTTAAAAATCACCCAGGTTTACTTTTATTCTAGAAATGCACATATGAAGCCTGGATGATTATCTACTTATAATCAGTACAAAATAATTTATTCCTGTGACTATTATAATCTCAAAATGCTTTGTAATCACAGGGGGAAATGCATCTTCTTTTGCCTTTCTAGACAAAGCTTTTAATAGACTCTTTGAGACTCATTTATAATCTATTAGTCATGTCTCAAACTCCAAAAACAACATTTTTTTTAAAAAATTTATTTTTTTAAAAAATAAAAATGTACAAAATTTCTCCTAAGCATGAATTCACTTTTTGCTAGTTTTGGTGACAAGGATATATAGTTGTAGAAATTATATTGCAGTGCCAAATTTCTTTAAATACTATTTTATATAAAATACATCAAAATGAAAGATTACATTGGTTAGATAGGAGAGAAATCCCTTATTATAAGTTAAGGTTTTTTTAATTTTAACCTAACTGCTAGAGGTTTTATTTCAATAATTTTTATTAAAATATGCTAGATGTAAGAGATGTAAGTAACTGAAACACAGCCAACTTACAATCAAAATGACTTGCATAATCACTTGCATTTGCAGAGGAAAATAGATTTTAACATTTAAGTTTAAAATTATAAGAAAGATTCATTTCACAAACCTTCATTCTTTAAAGATAAAATGTGTAGGTTGATATTTCTTGAGAACATTGGCAGCTGGATATTGTCAGTGCTCGATGGTTTGAATGAAGCCCCCTCCAAGAACTTGGAAATGATATTGTCTTCTGAAGGGTAAACCAACTTTCCTCCTACTTCCACTCTAAATGTCATCACCTAAGAATTAACCAGAAAATAGGTGGGTAAATGTCTTCAAACAATCTAGGCAGAGTCCAAATTGTAACATGTTACACAAAAAGAGGTAAAATAGGTCTTGAAATGAACTTATAACAAAAAGGTAAATTCGAGTGTCATTATGTTTGTCTCAGTCTGCCTGGGTTTGGGGAACTCACTGAGATGCAATATGGCTCCAGCAGCAAAGGTGTCTGGGAAATGTTGGACTCAATTCTCTGTAGCCTCAGGCTTGACTGACTACCCAGCAAACCAGAATGCCAGCCAAAGACAAATATCCTGCCCCCAGGAAGGAGGTTAATGAATCTATAGAGTGTGATAGCTGTCTGATGCATTGCTCTCTCTGGTGGTCTAAGTGACTACGCACCATATGGTTTTGATATTCACTTTTTATTAAAAAAAACAGACCCTGTCTTGAGAGGGGTGTGGATTCTTCCAGTCAGCCACCACTGGGAGCAGCTGCTTTGCCGGTGTCTGTAAGTTTCTCCTATTAAAGCTCTTATGAATTTGAATAAAGCTATGAATCGTTCTCCGGAATAGTTCTGACTTTTGGGGCTTCCCACCAACACCATGTTAGCTGGATGTTTGGTCAAACAATGTAAAGCTTTCTAGTCTTATTGACAAGTCCTTCAAACTATTATCTGAGAGATTTGTCATAATGTCATATGAATCCTTCCAGTTGTTGTATCTCACATCATTATGATTTGACATTTTGTGATATGATAATCTATGACTATATCCCTAAGTAGACATAAAAGGAAAATTCCTACTCTGGCCAGTGTATCTTAGTGGTTAGAGCATCAGCCTGTTCACCTAAGAGTCATGTCAATTGCTGGTCAAGGGCATGCAGTATCTGGGTTGCAGGTTTGATCTCCAGCTCTGGTTGAGGTATGTGCAGGAGACAACTAATCTATGTGTGTCTCTCACATTGCTGTTTCTCTCTCTCTCTCTCTCTCTCTCTCTCTCTCTCTCTCTCTCTCTCTCTCCCCTCTTCCTCCCTTCCTTCCACTCTCTATAAAAAATCAATGGAAAAAATATCCTTTGGTGAGGAATAACAAAGAAAAACAAAAAGAAAATTTCTAGGCCCAAAAATACGGGGCTAGGTAAAAAGAGAATGTGTAATATACATGAGTATGGCACAGCAAGACTTTCAGGACCCAGGTCCGATATATTAAGACAGGTGGCTGAGCCTGGCCAGCGGGGCTTAGTCGTTGAGTGTTGATCTATGAATCAGAAGGTCATAGTTAGATTCCTGGTCGAGTACATGTCCAGGTTGTGGGCTCCATCCCCAGTGTGGAGTATGCAGAAGGCAGACAATCAATGATTCTCTCTCATCATTGATGTTTCTATCTCTCTCTCTCCCTCTCCCTTCTTCTCTGAAGTCAATGAAAATCTACCTTAAAAAAAAAAAAAGGACAGGTGGCTGGTACTGTAACCAAACAAAATATTCATCCACCCAGCACCAGCTGAATCAAACACTGAACATCGAAAATTGCAGTACAGAAATTAGATTTGTTTTATTGGTAGTGCTACACAAAGAAGCGACACAGGTTTAAAAGCCCAAACTTGGTTTTAAAGGGTGAAAATGGGGGTAAAGTTCTTCAATAAATGGTGTGTTTATGGGTATCTTCTGATTGGTTGGAGCTGGGGTAACAAAGAGATATTTTAGGAGTTCTGATAATCAATCCTCCCGTATTAGGTAGTCTGGGATTTATGTGACTGTGGTCAGTACCAGTAAGTAGTTTCCTATCTGGTGGAGGTTTTTGCAAAAACAATTCAAGGTCCGCATCGATGTTTTCTGTGATTCCAGGGCCCCCAAACCCTGGTTTATGTCTGAAAAAATTGACTTAAGTAAATGTAAAGAAAAGAGACTCAGGTCTGGGTTTTTTTTTTCAAGCAAGAAATTTTGGGGAGGGGGTCATGAAGAGATTCTGGCTTGGTTTCCGTATTCCTCACAGGCTGCTCACCACTCTGAAAGCATCCCTTGAGAAACACAGAGAAAGCTACACTCATACTGTCTCTGATGTTGTCATTATGTTTTTGATACTTGACAAATATTGATATATCGGTATCTGTGAAGTTCATTTCTGCCATCTTCATACTCAGTTTCTTCATCTCGGCTTACGATCATACCTAACTTGAATTTAGGCAGAAATTCCCCTAACATCTTGTCATTTAACATACATGCTTATCCCCATGGGTCTCAGTCTCATTTTATCTCAGTTTCAAGGTACGAGTTAGTTTCTCAACTTAACCACGCCAGAGAACTGACAAGGATGGGTTCCTGGACCCATAAAATTGAGCAGTACCTCAAAGGTGATAACCTCACAAAGATATTATTTCGAGAATAATTCAGCCATATTTAGGATTATTACTGTCACTGTCTAGGTTCTTCTTTGTTATAGGCAACAAAATTTATTCTTGATGGTTTAAGGAGGAGGAATTTATAAGGTTTTAGGAAGCAGATAGATTCAGGAAGGTCTAGGAAAATGGTCAGAAGCAATGCAACCAGAAGGAATGCCCAACCGTGCAACAGAGTTGTTCCAATATTATCTTAACTAATAAAAGCGAAATATTAAAATTAACCGTTTCTCCGGGATGGGGTAAGCCACGCCCACCGGCCAATCAGAGCTGCTGTATGCAAATTAGCCCAACCAAGATGGCAGAGGCCGCAGCCCCAGTGTGCGGCTTCTCCAGGGCTGTGGCCTCCGCCATCTTGGGAGCCTCCCACCTGGGAAGGCATCTGGTGCCTTGGGCCTCCGGATGCCTTCCCAGGCAGGAGCCTGGTGGGGGGAGGAGGCGGGGACCAGGCGGCTGGACCCCACGGCCCCGCCCGGGAGGCCAAAGGGTGGCCAGCGCCACCCCACCACCAGCTTCTGGCTTCCCGGGGGGAGCCTCCCAGGGGCGGGGACCAGCCGGCGGGACCCCGCAGCCCTGTTCTGGGAGGCCAATGGGGTGGCCAGCGCCGCCTGATCGGCCTCCCAGGTGGAGAAGCTTCAGCGGGGGGCGAGGAGCAGCCAGCGAGACTCCGCGGCCCCCTCCTGGAAGAAGTCTCGGCGGGGGGCAAGGAGCAGCCAGCAAGACCCCGCGGCCCCCTCCTGGAAGAAGTCTCGGCGGGGGGCGGGGAGCAGCTGGCAGGACCCTGCGGCCCTGTCCTGAGAGTCCGATGGGCTGGCCAGTGCCGCCTGATGGGCCTCCCAGGCACATGGCCCAGAGGATCAGTGGGAGCTGTGGCCGGCCTGAACACTGCCCTTAGCCCCTCACCCAGGCTTGCCACACCCCCTGGGGTGAGGGTCTCCACTGGGGAGCTTGACCAGCCTGCAAACAGACATTGGCCCCTCACCCAGGCTGGCCAGGAACACCAGCAGGTGGACATCTGCAGAGGGGTCCCAAACTGTGAGAGGGCACAGGCCGGGCTGAGGAAACACTCCCCTCCCCACCGCCTCAGTGCACAAATTTTTGTGCACCGGGCCCATAGTAGAAATATATTTAAGGTGTGTGATTTAAGTGTGATTTAATTAAGATTTGAGTGTGAGTAATTTATAATCAAAGAATGTATTTGTGTGACATTAGGATGTGTGATTCATATGTGATTTAACTTGTTTTGTTAGGATTAGAAAATACTTTATTATGATTTATTTACTATTATAAGAGTGTATGTGACATAGGAAGTGTGTGCTGACATGAGAGAATAAAATGTATCTTTTCTTATGTTTATACACACTTTTTGGATCACATTATAGCAACTAGAATACATAAAAGTGTGTGTGAACTTAGTTTAAGTGACTCCATTTTAGATCAGTAACTTTATGTTAGAAGAGACTCCATTTTAAGATGTAACCCTAAAATCTGCGCTGAACTGATAAGGCTCGGAGTGCCCAGGCTTTCGTCAGAATGACGTAGATAACCAGATGTGAGGGTCCCGATAAGACACACTGAAGAAGGCTTAAAAGCAGGAACCCAAGCGCCTCGCATCAGACGCTTGTCTGCCCTCCACAGACTTCGCCTCCAGCTCCGGGAAAGCTGACCTCTCTGCTCTGCCTGCTCCAGTGAAGGGCCAGACCTGGCCTCCTGGACGACCGAAGCCCGGCAGCTGCGACCCCGACCTTGTGTGTGTCTTTCAGCGGACCCTCCGGGTGGCCTTGCAAGTGCCGAGAGCCATCGGTGACTGGTAAATAAATCCTGAGTGAGTTTGCTTAAATGTGTGTCTGTCTTCCTTTCGAATATTAATAATTTGGCTCGGTCATATTAAGTGTCCCTCGACCCTCATGAAGGTATATCCTTGTATTGGGAATCGGACCACCTGTGCTAAGTCCCAGAAATAATTGCAAAGTTAGGATAATTTGGGACATCCAACAGCACCATCTGCCATTTGGCATCCATGACATCAGAGAACAGGCAACAGAACTTGCATCACAGCTGCTGCAGGAGCCTTAGATGCCTCTGAGCCAAGATGAAATCTAGCCTACACAGCCACTATCCTACATTATGTATTTCCTTCTTGTAGGACTCTGGTGGGTCCCTCTGCTGAATGTGGGTCACAAAGAGTCTGGAAAAGGTCATGTTTAGTTTTCCAGCCTTCATCGGGCTCACAGGAAGGGGTCCCTAGATGGAGAAGAGTAAGGCTAAGCAGTCTCTTCACAACTTTCTTACACAAATAACTATAATCTGTAATTCATCGTTTTCACGTATTTATTACCATTTTTCACTAATAAAAATTCGTTATCGCCAAAATTGTTTTTATGCCTAAAATGGATATGAAAATAAATCATGAACATTTTCAAGCAATGGATGCCAGAAAAAATATATCTAAAACAAACAAGGATAACTAACTATGGCTACCCTGGCATTTGTTCAAATCAAGAATCCCAAATTCAAATAATTTCAGGGCTGGTAGAATACATATATGTGAAGTGCATGTAAATGATGGTAAGCTTTGTAGTACAAGGTTTACCCCTCCCCATGTTGTTTGCTTTCTGTTTCAGTGTGGGGAGGGGACCTTCAGCTTGATGGTAGGGGAAGGGAAGGAAACATTATTATCTGTAGTAAATGGTCTTCATTTCCCTCCCTGACCCACTTTAGGAAAAGTGATGCACTTATCTCCTAACTGTTGTCAGTGTGGCTGCCACACACTCACAGGTGCTGCCTTCTGGAGAGAATTGCCAACAAGCAACAGCAGAAACAGCCTCCCTCAGGAGGCTATTTCCAGCCCACAAATTGCAGCCACAGATAATGATCAATTCCCCTGGGTCAGATTAATTCTAAGGTGTAAGTCCTGCTCAGAATTCCCCCCGGCAGTTCTTCCACATCCCTTCATAACCCAGCTTTTTCCTACCCGGCCTCAGCCAGCATCCCTCACTCATTTCAATATATCACTTGACCAAGATGCTGCTCAAGTTTTGTTTCCAGGAATATGAGCTAAGAACAGCTAATATCAGTATTATTGTAGTAGAAAACAAGGAGAAAATAGCGAAGTAAAAATAGGAGGGACAAATAATTAGTGAGGAGAAATGTTTGAGAGCCAACAGTATTAAAAGTAAGGTAGTCATATGTCAAACTCTAACAATAGAGAATATTCCTTTGTTTTAATTGTGCATGTAGCATGTTATAAAAATTAATCGTATATTAGACCAAAATGAAAAAATCAAAAAAATACAAAATGGAAATAATATTAATAATAATATTAATAATGTAATAAACCTAGATATTAATCATAAAACTATAAGGACCCCTTCATATAAAAGTTGAAAAACATTCTAATAAAAACAACTTGGGCCCTGCCAGCATGGCTCAGTGGTTGAGCATTGACCTATGAGCCAGAAGGTCATGGTTCTATTTCCCATCAGGCACATGCCTGAGTTGCAGGCTCAATCCCCAGTGTGGGGCACATAAGAGGCAGCTAATCGATGATTCTCTCTTATCATTGGTGTTTCGCTCTCCCTCTCCCTTCTTGTCTAAAATCAAAAAATATATATTTAAAAAAAAACCTTATGTCAAGAAAGAACAAAAATCAAGATTTCATAATTTATTAACAATAAGAAATCAAATTTATGAGATAAACTAAAGCACTTTTAGTTTTTTAAATGCCTATAAAAATAATACACAAAATGAAAATTAATTAAACATCGTACTCAAAAAGCTATAAAAGGAAAACAAAAGAAGCAAGAGGAAATTAATACAGATAAAAGCAAAAATTAATTGTTACAGAAGAGCAAAGAAATGCCAAGCACGCTTCATGGAGAAAGGGAGGAGCTCTTTTATTACACTAGATCTAGTGGACCCCGGGAAAGATTTTCCAAATCAGAGTGAGTAACATACAGAGGCTTTGCTTTTTATAAGTTTCTGGGGTCTTTGTCTTGCAGGTATGGTTCCGCCCTCTTGTGGGCCTGCAGGAAGGCCCCCAGGTGTAAGGCCACATCCTATGGCCCTGGCACCAGCATAACAACCCCCCCCCCCCCCCCCACTCAGGGCAGCATGTATGGCCTCTGTAACAAGATCTGCAAGATCAGTTTCTGGGAAGGAGGCTATGACCTAATTATAGGTCATTAAGAATGCACACTGAGCTTGCTGGCATGAATGCCAATTGCTAGCCCCCCAAAATATCAGGATTACATTTGAGTTAGCCCTTTTTAGCCTTCTCATAATGAATTCAGAAACAAAAAGAGTTAAATAAAAGCAAAGTGTTAGTTGAAAATTTTAACAGAGTCGACAGATTGCTAGCTAATTTAATCCTACCAGACCACTGTACTGATTTTTCAGTAATTTCTGAATCTGCCTCTATACCACTTTGCCTAGGTACTTTGCCTAGTACATGAAAAAAAATGCGTCACAAACTAAAAATAACCAACCAATCATGATCAAACCTCATGGTTAGCCATTGCAAATGTCTGCCCCCATGTGTTTGAATTGACTTTGTGTGGTTTAAGAGACAGTTAGGTTCAGGGCCTCAGGTCTGGTAGGGTTAATCCAGAAGTAAAGGAGAAAAACAAAATGATAACTGAAAAAAGAATAATAAACCATTTTAAACAGAAGTACTTTTAAAAACCATTATGAGACTACTTTGCAAAATTCTAAGCAAGTCAATTGGAAAACATAGATCAAATAATTTTCTAGAATAATACGACAAAGAATTCTAGTTTTCTATTCCACATGTAAAGAGTTTAGAAGTTGCCACTTCATCCTCACAGCAAATAAAAAGCAGGACAGACTGAACCCTGGTAAATAGTATCAAGGTCATGTGATCAAGGTTAACCTCATCAGTGATATGTCATGTTGATAGCATGGGCCCATGGTATAATGTAATGAGAATGATATTTTACCTCTGTGGTAGTCCTGAAAACCCAGACTAACCATGAAAAAGAAATCAGACAAACCAAAATTAAGGGACTTTCTACAAAATATCTGGCCAGTACTCTCAAAACTGTCTAGTTTATCAGAGAGTTTGAGAAACAGTCACAGACCAGAGGAGTCTAAGGCAGCCTGATAACCACATGCAGGATGATGGCTTGGGGAAAATCCTAGAACAGAAAACATACATTAGGGAAAAGCTAGTGAAATTTGAATAAACTTCAGAAGTTGATGAATAACAATGTCTCAAAGTTAGATTCTTCATGACAAACATACCACAGGCACCCTAGTCACCCTAATTAATAATCAAGGAAACCAAGCATTAGCACTCTTTGTCCTCTTATCTTTACAACTATCTTCTGTATACCTATGTATCTTAAAAATCGAAGTTTATATTTAAAGAACAATTAAATTGCTTATATAATACTTCCAACATTTGGGTCATTTCTTAGTCTCTTGAGGGTGATTCTATTAATTTTATTTGTGTGTTTTATAGATTTTTACTGACTGTCAGACACCTTAGGTAGAATAGTAGAGGCTGGAGTAAGTAATATTTGTTCCTAGATGCAGGCACTCTCGCCTTCTGTGGGGGTGTAATTGTGACTGACGTCTCTTCCTACTTTGCTCTACCATAGATGATCCGTTCCATGCATCTTTTCTCCCTGAAGGAGTTTGTCGCTCCATGGGTTTCAGACTGTCCAGTTGTCTTGTGTCCTTAGCTCTGGGTTCGGGAAAAGTTATAATTTTGTCATTTATCCAGCTGTTTCTCGTTGATAGGTGGGAGCATGTTCTTTTCATCTTTCTGTACCCTAAAAGTAAGCAGAAATCCAGGGTGCTTTTTCTCCTGTTAGAATAGATTCAAATCAAGTATATCAGTTCTCTTACTAGAGGCAGAAATCCATGTGAAGGAGAAATCAAAGGCATCTACAGTGTGAGGCCTGAACAACAAGGTCCATCTTCTCTTTGTCATTTTTAAATGCTAAAGAAAAACAGCATTACCATTGATGAGTAATTATCCTATATAATAAAAGGCTAATATGCAAATCGACCAAATGGCAGAAAGATTGGTTGCTATGATGTGCACTGACCACCAGGGGACAGATGCTTAACACAAGGGGACCGCTGCTCAGCCAGAAGTCGGGCTCACAGCTGGCAAGTGCAGTGCCAGTGGTGGGAGCCTCTCTGGCCTCCACAGCCATTGGACATACCCTAAGGGCTCCTGGACTGTGAGAGGGCACAGGCTGGGCTAAGGGACACCCCTCCGCGTGCACAAATTTTGTGCACCAGGCCTCTAGTTGACAATAATTACCATAGATGAGTAGAATCTAACCTTGTAACAGTGTTCCCTCAATTTCACCCTAAGAATCATCTGGATTCTTATCAAAAATAAAGATTCCTCAGAACCATTCTAGATTAACAATTCAGAATCTTCAGGAGAGGTTCCTCAGAACCCCAGAACCTCAGAACCAAGACTCATGGTATTCCCTGAATCAGAATTATTTGGGAAATAGTCTTAGAACACAGTCTCTTCACAATGTCTTGCTGTAAACCTCATTTTGTGTTACTAGCGAACCATTTTTTATGATCAAGTCATGATAATCCTTTTGCTTAACACTAAATTATGAAATACTAGGAGCTGGATGTGTGCTTGTTAAACTATAGTTTCCTTTCTGGAGCTATAAAGAGAAGAAACTCAGTATTGAATTTACCTTACAGTAAATTTTAGTGAGAAGCTGGTAGCAAACTAAGCACAGTATTTCATTTACTTTTTGTTTGAATAATCTCCTTTAGAAAGGTATTTAAGGACAAACAAATTATTCCAACATATGTAAAAGTATATGTACGGGAACAAGTCAAAATATGTTCATGAAAAACATGTGACTGCGAGAGAGTAGGGTCATTGCTCCAAACCTCAGAAGAGTATATCTCAAACTGAAGCTACTTTGAGAAGCTCTTTGTGAAATAACCAGGGCTGTATACTTCAGTGGAAAAAGGAGAGCTTCTAGTGAGGAAAACTTTGCCTTTTATAGAAAAGACAAAAAACATTGAGGTTTGATTTTAATTTGGGGGAAAGAGATGAAAATTCGGTGGAGCTCTTCGAATTTTTCTATGAACTACCTCCTAAACTTTTATTCTTGCCCCTTAGAAAGTGTTTCTTTTTTTAATTTATTTTTATTAAAGTATAGTTGGCATATAGTATTATATTAGTTTCAGATGTACAATATAGTGATTCAAGATTTATATATCTTACAATGTGATCGCAACAATGAGTCTAGTAACCATCTGTCACCGTACAAAAAGGTTATTACAATATTATTGACTATTTTCCTTATGTTTTATACCACATCCCATGAGTGATTTATTTGATAACTGGAATTTTGTGCTTCCTTTTCTCCTTCACCATTTTCATCTACCACCACTCCTCTAACCCTCTGGGAGCCATTGATTTGCTCTCTGTATCTATAAATGTTTCTGTTTTGTTTGTTTATTTTCTGTTTAATCATAGAGTATTTGTCATTTTTGGCTTATTTCAGTTAGCACAATTCCATCTAGGTCTATCCATTTCGCAGTGAATGAAATTTTTCTCTCTTCTCTTCTTCTTTTTTTTAATCTTCTCCATTTCTTTTGAGAGAGAATGGCAAGGAGGAAGGGTGGGGAAAGAGAGAGAGAAACATCAGTGTGAGAGAGATACATTGACTGGTTGCCTCCCCCACATACCCCGAGTGGGTGGGAGGAAGGAACCTGCAACCCAGGTACACGCTCTTGACCAGAATCAAACCTGTGACCCTTTATTATAGAGTGGACACTCTAACCATTGAACCACACGGCTAGGGCTCATTCTTCCTTGTGTAAGAGTAATATCCCATTGTCTATATCTATATTTATATATCTATATTTATATCTATACTGACACATATTCTTCATCAACTCATCTATTGATGGACACTTAGGTTGCTTCCATATTTTGACTATTGTAAATATTGCTGCAATGGACACATGGGTGGATATATCTTTTTTATTTAGTTTTTTTTTTTTTAAATAACTATCCAGGAGTGCAACTACTGGATTTTGTGGTAGTTCTATTTTTGATATTTTTTGAAGACCTTATATAAACAACTCATACAACTCAACATAAAAAACAATCCATTCAAAAATGGTCTGAGGACTTGAATAAACATTTCTCTAAAGAGAATATATAGTTTTAAAACAGACATAAAAAAATAGTCAACATCACTAGTCATCAGGGAAATGCTAATCAACCTTACACTCATCAGAGTAATGATTATCAAAAAGTCAACAAATAACAAGTGTTGGTGAGGATGTGAAGAAAAGGGAACTGTTGGTGGCCCTGTAAATTAGGCAGTGTTTCTTAAAGTTTGGCTCAAGATAATCTGAGTCAGAATTATTTGAAGTACTAAATGCTAATTTCTAGGCCTCTATTAATTTACTAAATTACTATTTCAAGAGTGGAACCTAGGAAGCTACATTTTAAAAAATATTCCAAATCATTTAGATAAACATTGAAATATGGAAATTGGTGCCATAAAATAGGGGTCAGCATATCTTTTCTGGAAAAAGCCAAATGCAGGCAGACCTTGTTTTCTTGTGCTTCACAAATGGTGCATTATTTATTTTTTATTTTTTTAGAGATCGAAGGCCAGAGCTTTCACCAGCAAAAAGATTATGGAACTAGACCACCAACTTACACCATACACAAGAATAAACTCAAAATGGATAAAAGACTTAAATGTAATGCATGAAACCATAAAAATCTCAGAAGAAGCCATGGGCAATAAAATCTCAGACATGTCACATAGTAGAATTTTTGCTGATACATCTGCTAGAGCAAGAGAAACAAAGGAAAAATAAACAAATGGGACTACATCGAAATAAAAACCATCTGCACAGAAAAAGAAATCAGCATCAAAATGAACAGGAAACCCAGTGTATGGGAGGACATATTTGGCAGTGATACAACTGATAAGGGCTTAATTTCCCAAATATAAAAAACACTCATACAACTCAACAAAAAGAAGATAAACAATCCAATTAAAAAATGGGCAGTAGACCTACATAGACATTTAATTTATCCAAAGAGGACATACAAATGGTCAAGAGAGACATGAAAAAAAAAATGCTCAAAATTACTAATCATTAGAAAAATGCAAATTAAAACCACAATGAGATATCACCTCACACTTGTCAGAATAGCTATCATCAAAAAATCAACAAACAACAAGTGCTGGCAAGGATGAGGGGAAAATGGAACACTTGTTCATTACTGGTGGGAATGCAGACTGGTGCAGCCATTATGAAAAACAGTATGGAGTTTCCTCAAAAAATTAAAAATGGAACTTCTGTTTCATCCAGCAATACCACTTCTGGAAATATACCCTAAAAATCCTGAAACATCAATCAGAAAGAATACGTGCAGATGAATAGACATTTACACAATGAATGCTATGCAGCTGTAAAAATTAAGGATCTCTTATCCTTTGGGACAGAATAGATGGACCTGGAGATGATTATGCTAAGTGAATAAGCCAATCAGAATAAAACAAATATCACATGATATCACTTATTTGTGGAATCTAATGAACAAAATGAATTGACCAACAAAATAAGACCCAAGGCAAAGAGGCATGGAACAGACTGACATATCTTGATGTGGGGATTGGGGAGATAAATCAAAAAACTTATATACTTATAATCATAGCTCATGGACACAGGCAATAGGGGGGTGACAACATGGCAGGGTAAGGGCTGGAAGAAGGGGGGTAGAGGAGAGGGGGGAATGGGAGACATCTGTAATACCATCTAATCTAATAAAAGAGTAATATTGAAATTGACCATTTTGCCGGGATGCCTAAGCCACGCCTACCAGCCAATCAGAGCGGTTGTATGCAAATTAACCCAGCCAAGATGGAGGCTGGCAGTCATGGAGCTAGAGTAAACAGCAGGCTTCCATTACACCAGGAGGAAACTGTCTGCCTAGGCTGGCTGGGCTTCTACTAAGGCAACATTCTTTCAATTATAGAAGCCACAGAGCTGAAGCCAACAGGAGGCTTTGTTACCTGCCTAGGCCTGGCTTAAAGCAACAGTGTATCAATTATAGAAGATAAATAAACCCCAGAAACTTGCTTCCAGCCAGCCTTGCTGGGACGTTGGGTCAATGGGAGCTGTGGGCAGCCTGAAAGCCTGAAAATGGCCCTCAGACCCTCACCCTGGCTGGCCACACCCCAGTGGGGTGAGGGTCCACACTGGGGGGCTTGGCCAGCCTGCAAACAGCCATCAGTCCCTCACCCAGGCTGGCCAGGCATGCCAGCAGGTGGACATCCCCCAGGGGGTCCAGATTGCGAGAGGGCACAGGCCAGGCTAAGGGACCTCCCGAATGCACAAATTTTTGTGCACCAGGCCCCTAGTCAACAATAAATATATATATATATATTTTTTTTTAAATGACTCACTTTATTGTAGTAGTTTGAAATTGAACACACAATATATCAAAGGTATGCCTGTACTGAGTATTTTATTTTATTTTTAAATCACTTTTTTGAGATATGATTGCTTGTAAAAAATGTACATACACAGCTCAATAAGTTTGAGGTTAAGCATACACCATAAAACCCTCATCACCTGTAAATTCATATCCATCACCTTCAAAAGTTTCCTCCTGCTCCTTGTATTATCATTGTTTTTTGTGTTTGTGAGAAGAACACTTTATATAAGATCTACCCTCATACCGATATATAAGTATACAATACAGTATTGGTAGCTATAGGGATTATACTGTACTAGGGGCCCGGTGCACAAAAATTTGTGCACTC
>PVJC01044087.1:0-14258 GCA_004026665.1 Murina feae
CACCGGGAACGGCCCCGGAACAGAACCCACAGCCCTCCTCAGGGCCCTGGGAGGGAGGGAGTGGGGGGTGCGGCTAAGGAAGGGCCTAGAAACGGGACTGCTGAGGGGCTGCTGCTGGGGCCCAGGAACTGCGCCCCGAGAGGAGACAGTAGCGCACCCAGCAGGGCGCCGCGGGAGGAGCGGGCACAGCCCTCTGTGTCACAAAGACTTTTGAGAAAACAGAGACATTAAGTCAAGAAATGAGCCTGTCTGTACTTTTCCACAAAACTTTATTGATGGGGGAGAAGGTGCCCAGTAAATAGGAGTATGGCAAAATCAGTAGTCAAGTTCCTTCATTCATGAGTTCAGTTGTGAAACCAGATTTCATCAGAAAAGTTTTTCACCACATGCCTAAGGCTATTTGTATGCCTGTTTGATACTCACATAAACAGGGGCCTATTTGGTGTTATTAGAAAGTATTTGCCTGGTACTTAACTTGAAAGTATTTTTGAAATTAAAAATAAAATTACAGATATAGCTATCATCTTAAGTGAATTTTCTAAATCTCAATATTTCAGTGTGAAATATGAGTGAGGAAGCAAAATCAGTATCCAAACCTAAAGAAGAAGGAAATGATCAGGAGTTGTCACACTTGGTTGAATCTATAGATGTAAGTGCTTTGATATTTCATGTTTTCTATTAGCAGATATCTATTTTAGGGAAAATGTTTTTGAACTAGTGTAGACACACTGATGAAAGTCTTCCATGCTGATGAGTAAAAATTGAATCTCTTGAAGGAAACATTGATCCAGGAGGATTACATTGTCATATTGCCTATATAGATGTTGTTATGATTCCTGGAAATTGCACAACTCATTTCTCATGCTTATTAACAACAGATTGTTCACATCCACCCCAGTGTAGATTAAAATAGCTTCTAAAGTCCTTGTTGATAACTTTTCTTTGAGTAGCCTCTCATGGGAAGAATAACTTACATAGAACTAGAGGCCTGATACATGAAATTCGTGCAAGGGGCTCGGCCCTCACAGCTGCAGCACCTTGCCTCAACCCTTGCAGCCCCAGCTTTGTCTGGGAGGTCGTCCAGCTGTCTTGTCTAATTAGCATATTATGCTTTTATTATTATAGATATAGATAGTACTGGAAATTGCCACTAGACTTACTTATGGTTACATTATCTATGTGTTATGTATATTTATATTATTGACACACACATTCCCCTAGGCCAAGCAGCCCAGTGATGAGCAACTTCAACAAGAGGAGCCGCCAATTGAGAATCAGGATATTATACCTGGTCAAGAGCCAGAAGATGCAAGAGTATCAGAGGTTCAAGGTGAAAAGAAAGAGAATAAGACTGCCTGTGGGGGGAACGGTTGTACGCATGCATCTTGCATTATGACACACCAGTAATAGGAGTAAATACAGCATTAGAGAAGTTATTAAACATTTTCTACAATTTGGCTGGAAAATTAAAGCAGGCCTGCAGCCAGCTGCAGTTAACCTACTTCATAAATGAAAAAACTGAAGCTTGGTATTTGTGTCTTACCAAAGAGCATTTGAATAGTGGAGACAGAACTCATGTTTCACCCCAAAGTTTGTGTGCTTCCTACTATCCATGTTGCTATAAGAAAATGTGATTTTGTTTCAGATGCTTAATATTCAAATCTTTGTGCTGTAAGATAGCTCAGTACTGGCACAGGAATAGACTCAGTTCAAGTGAATAAAGTCTAGATAAGGACAGAGTCTAGAAAAGAGTTCAATGATTGGTAGCCATTGTTTACTTTGATATTTTTATGTGGTAGCTTGGTAAAAACTGGATAGTTCAAGGTACTGGTACACAGGTATCTGGTTTAGTGTTATTATTTAAGTGGCTTTTAAATGATGGTTAAACCATTTTATGGTTAAGCAAATCAAAAGGTTTTGTTCCTAAAATTAAATGCTAGTGAGAGACATGAATTCTGCCTTGAGCTCACAATCCAATCAGAGAGACTTAAATCACTGATTTAATGTGATAAATATAATGACAAATACAATCATAAAAGTATAGAAAGAACAACTAAGTTTTTTGAGGACAGTGTTGAGAAAGAAAAAGGGTAATGACTTTTGAAAAACCTTGCTTTCTTTTTTTCTGGCACCAGAGTTCTGAAATAACCCCTTTTGGGTTTCTAATGTATCATATTTATTACCACACTAGCCTACAGGTTTTCCTTTTATAATACTGACAGGATATATATATATATATATATATATATATATATATATATATATGTATATGTATATATGTATATATGTATATATGTATATATGTATATATATGTATATATATGTATATATATGTATATATATGTATATATATGTATATATATATGTATATATATATACACACATATATATATATATATATTGCTTAAATTGCTAACTGTTTTATTTGTAAGGGCCTGTCCTGGAGGCTGATCAACAGGAACTGACTCTGGAAGACACTAGGGATCAGTGTGGAGATGGTCCTGACGTCATGGAGCATATTCTATCAAATTTGGAACCTGTTACAGTGCCAGAAGCAGGTATGTGATCGATTCAGAATGAAAGTTATGAGGCTTCTGTTTTCTATAATATTGTATCTTTATTATTTTAGAGGTATTATTACTGATAGTCTAGTTTACATATAAATATTCTTTGAAAGGTAGTTTAGATGCCACATGCATGACTTATAAACTATGAGAGAAACAAATTGGGTCAAATCCATATCCTATCATCTATACAATAAAAGGGTAATATGCAAATTGACCCTAACAGCAGAATGACTGGGAATGACTGGTCACTATGACACGCACTGACCACCAGGGGGCAGACGCTCAATGCAGGAGCTGCCCCCTGGTGGTCAATGCACTCCCACAGGGGAAGCTCTGCTCAGCCACAAGCCAGGCTGACAACTGCCCGCCTCCTCAGCAGCACTAAGGATGTCCAACTGCAACTTAGGCCTGCTCCCCACTGGCAAGTGGACATCCTCCGAGGGCTACCGGGCTGCCAGAGGGATGTCTGACTGCCAGCTTAGGCCCAATCCCCCAGAGAGCAGGCCTAAACCAGCAGGTGGACATCCCCTAAGGGATATCAGACTGCAAGAGGGCACAGGCCGGGCTGGGCTGAGGGACTCCCCCCACCTTCCCCCCCCCCAGCCCGAGTGCACAAATTTTTGTGCACCAGGCCTCTAGTATAAAATAAAAGCCCAGTAACCAAACAGCAGAATGATCAGTCAACCAGTCGCTACAACATGCATTGACCACCAGAGGGCAGTTTCTCAATGCAGGAGCTGCCCCTGGTGGTCAGTGCACTCCCACAGTGGGAGTGCCACTTGGCTGACTGGGATGAGTCATGCTCCCACAGTGGGCTGATCCCTGCAGGCCATGCCCCCACCAGTGCACGAATCCTGTGCACTGGGCCTCTTTTTGAATTATAAAAAGTGAAGACATTTTCCTTGTTGTTTAATATTAAGCCCTTTAATGAACAGCTAATAATTTCCACATACTATTATGAAGGTCTTTTTACAAGTAAATAGTACCTTTGTAACACAGATAAACTTGTGTGAAACATGTTGAAGCTTGGAAGTAGGTTTGAATACCAGCTCTAACATAATTTGTTTGACTCTGTACAATCTCTTTCTAACCCCTATTTTGCTATTATAAAAAAATAAAGTTGAAATCAGGTACTTCAGAATAAATTTCAATTTGTATTTTTGCATTCTCTGGTTCTGTTGAATACAATGCATAGGATACAATGATAATCTGCTTCTCATGAGTTTTTATCATAAATCATCAAACACTAGTCAGAGTCAAATTATAACATCTGAGATGAAGTTTCATGGCTTCTAAAAAAGTGAACACTCTACTTGATGTTTGTTTTTGCATGTGGAGACCTAGATCCTGTCTTAGATTCTGTCAATTTTTTTCATTCTTCTGATTCTAAATAATAATTTTATTTTAAATTCTCCCCCAAATGAAGCCTCAAATGACTGAATAATAAAATAGCAGGAGACAGTCTAGTTTCTAGTTTCTGCATTTGATCAAATAGGGACTAATACACATAGTGATATTCAAGGCGGAGATGAGTAAGATCCATATGCTAATCACACTGCCTGTCTCTACCATCAGTCTTAACGAGCTACTGTTTCAATAAAAAAAATATGACTACCTCTAATCATGTCAAAGGTCGTATATCTCCAGTTTTTGTCCTTGAAACCACAACTGGTAAGATTTGAAGTTCAAAGTTCATATAGGTGATGTATTTTCTGAATAATCAACGTAAGTACTTCTTACACTTGTCTTTTCCAAAGTGCTTACTGTTTTTAATTAATTTTATTTATACCACAAAGTGCTTACTTTTTAAAAAAATATATTTCATTGATTTTTTTATAGAGGAAGGGAGAGGGATAGAGAGCTAGAAACATCGATGAGAGAGAAACATCAATCAGCTGCCTCCTACATACCTCCTACTGGGGATGTGCCCGCAACCAAGGTACATGCCCTGGACCGGAATCGAACCTGGGACCCTTCAGTCCGCAGGCCGATGCTCTATCCACTGAGCCAAACCAGTTAGGGCCCAAAGAGCTTACTTTTAATTACACAGCTATTGAACTTAAAGGAGGCACTTATGTTTAGGGGAAAAATTATCCTGCATTATCTCCTACTTGTATTCACTCTGCATTTCTGATTCATTCCATCAGAATATTTACATGAAAATATTGTTTTCAGAATATGTTCACAAAACAATTGAATATAGCTAAAATACATTCATGTGTACAAGATGCTCACACATGTTAAGTATATTATATATTAAAAATGAATACATTATTGAACGCTAAACATTTTAAAATATGGATGAAATTTGCTAGGAAAACAAAAATTATTTAACATACCACAGGAGTAACTGAATATCTAAACATCAGAAATTTATCCAAGTTACCCCTCAAAAGCACATAGCTTTTAGACGCAAATAATGATCTGCATGTGAGATCATTCCCTTCCTTATGTGTGTTGTCTCTCTCCCTCTCCCTCATGTCCTCTTCTTGCCAGATCTCAAAAAATGGTGGTATTTTCCTTCATATTTTGTTGTCCCCATAATGATATGGCTTAAAATTAATGTAGCCACATAATTCGTTTTACAAACCCAAACACCTTTAACTGCCTAAAGCTGCATTAATGATTATTAAACCAGGGGTATGAGTGGAAAAGAGGACAGATTATTATACTAATTAAAACAAACACATAAAGCCTGAAATAGCCCAAAGAAACATTTTGGCACTTGCCCACAATACGGAGAAAACAAATGACTGGCTTTGCTATTTACTTTACCTAAGCAGTTCCAAGTATGGCATTATGATTTTGCCTATCGTTCTTTCTCAGAGTATTATTTTAAGTCAAAATATCTAAAACTGTACTTTGAAAGTTTTATTTTGCTTGCTAGGTATTTCACTTTACTTGCAGTTTTACTAAAGTTACAGGATTTTTGCTTTCTACTTAAATCTCACTTTAAATAGGTTCCTTTGATTTAATTTGTTCTGAAGTCTTTGTTTCCTACGCCACTAGAAAGAGTGGTATGTTTTAAAATATCGTTAATATATCTTAAAGTCTACCTCCAAAGTCTCTACAGAGGTTTAAGTATATGTAAGCCAAAGGATCACCCTTAGAATTCTAGTTTTAGTCCACTTATGAAACCCAAACTGTAGAGTCCTTTGTATATCATTAATGTAAATAAAACTCTGCTAAATGATGTTCCCAACTGTTATCTTTACATTATAGGTGAAGGGCAACCTTATCTGTAAATGATGACAAGCAGAAGCCATGCACCATACATGCTGTCCTTATTTTGGAAATTGGACTATTTAAGTTCTCTCAATAAAGTTTGACAGTTGTCTCAAAAGAATTCTTGCTCATATACTGTTAAATTTCCTCCTGGGTAGTCGATGTTGTCATAAATTGTGTCTTTTTCTGCAATTTTATATTCCGTTGGTCTGATATATAAAAGCACATTTTTTTTAGATACTGATGCTCTATCCTGTTATCCCCCCATCTTTCTCATGAGTAATCAGTGAAAGTACATTCAAAGAACTTGCAGGAAGATGCACTGACCCCTGGTATCTGTGACTCTCAAGAGTTCCCTACTCACATGTTAGCTCTCACTGGGCTCTTATCAACTTGTTAAAATGTTAACTGAAGTCTACTTATCCACGTGTATGATGTCCCCTTACTCTTCCTATCTCTGGCCTAGGTGAGTCAGCGTTCTTGTCTTGACTCCCCTTGAGGTGCCTTTTCCCCCTTAGATTTCAAGCTAGTGAGTCACCTTGAAAGTTAAATTCTATGGTGGGTTTAAGAAGAGTTGTGATTTTGTACATTATGTGGCATTTTCTTTCCATTAATGTGGGAGTATGATTTCCCCCCAGATTTTAAAATCCCAAGCAGAAGCTAGAATTCCCCATTAGTTCTTTAACTCTAATAAATATAAGTATAGCACTCAGTTGGGCTTGTAACAAGCCTTTTTGTTCAATAAAGGAAACTTGTCAACGTTCATCTTTAATTGATATTGCCCCCTTATCCTGGCTAATGAAAAATACATTTTTTACAATTTTGAGTGTTAAACGATCTCTTTCACCCAAATTTGAATACAACCTGAAACCTAATCAATGTGAAAATGATACCTGGAAAACCACAACTTTTTCCAAAAAGCTTTCAAATTATGGTACTATGTGGAATTTTACTAATATGCTGGGGAAAATCTTTTGATTTCTCACATTTATGTGTACCATGTGTGGGGAGAATTCATACACATTCTGCTGATTACCATGTGGAAATCTTATTTTTTCTCTCTAATGCTGGTACATGACTAGTTCATCCAAGCAAGGCCATTAAGAATTGGTTTTGCAACAACAACAAAACTACTTCGTAATAGGAGTGTTTGACCTAGAGAAATTGTCCCAGGAATGCAAATTCTTAACCATAGTTCTGATACACTCTAGCAAATTAAACTGAAATTCTACTCATTACCTGGAAATATTGAAAATTTGACTATAGAATAGTAATAAAGGAAAAACTGAAAGACTTTCAGTGTTTACTAATTACATATTACCTGCTGATGGGCCCTACACACCCTGCATATTCCAGAAAGAGGTTTTCTGATAATTTTAATAAGTGGATCAATGGTTTTCATAGAAGTACTTCATTACCTTATTTTTTTTTCTCATGGAGTTAGGAGTAAATTGGGTGGTATGATGCCAAAAAAACCCTCCCCCAAACCATTTTTGAACAGTTTGTAACAATCTTTCTACCAGATAGGTGTCTATGCTTGACATCTCTGATAGAAGATTTAAAGATCTTGTTTGTCCACTAAAAAGAAAAATTTCCAATTTGAGAAAAGAAGTATTCAACACACAAGTTGTGCATCAAAATTCTATTGTACAATTTAAGGTTAGTAAAAGGGAAATATATTCTATCATGGAATCTTAGAAACATTAACTCATGGCTGACATGCTTCTAGGAGATTATCTATCTTCTATCTATCTATCTATCTCTGTTCATATTCATCTCTATCTCCGACTTTATCTCACTCAGGTCCATGCTATCTTCATTCTAAGGACTACTTCAAATGATCTGTACACATCCACTAAATTAAGGGCCAGAAACCTCAGAGATCAGAAGTTAAGCTGCAGGAGAGAAGCAGAAAGAAGCACTCCTGAAAGTCCTAGATGTCCTTAAATGACACAGGAAGGATAAAGGAGTTGGGAGGCACTGATCTTGAGGTCACTAGTTAAGTCCTTGCTTGAAAAACTGAACAGTAATTTTCCTCCCTCAGGCATGGGGTGGAAGAGGCTGGAGGGGCAAAACGTGGGTGTGGAAGGGGGATAAGTGCCTCTGAGTTAACACGAAATAAAGTTCTCTGAGAAGAAAAGAGGTCAAGCCCCTGAAATATAACATCTGGGCATGTGAAAGTAGCAACAAAAATGAAGCAGCTCTCCTTCAGCAGGTGGGATTGGCTGGAACATGTGAATCCTGAGGAGGAAAGAAGAGTCTCTGGACAATGGGGGTGACTTCACAGAGAAAGGTCCCGTTAGAGAAAGGGGTCCTTAGATTCCCCAGCCCCAGGCCCAGAGGGTGGGAATAGAAAGACTGAAAGGAGATGGGTTTGTCTGTGGCAGTCTGATAAGTTTATTTTGATTACAGTCATATGTATTTATTACACATACCTAAGAAAAATTACCTGCTAATATGAAATTGTTTAAATACTTTTGATTTTTTCATAGACAACACATGTACAAGATAAAAATATCCAGCGCATCTTTATCTCACCAAATGGAAGCATGTATAAGAGGAGAGATTCCCCTCTTACTCAAGAGGACATCAATAAGAGAACAGCCCTTTGTGGTTAGAGAAAATAGTAAATATACTCATATGCTAAAGGAAGAAATTAGTAATTATTCCAAATTTTCATTATTCTTATTTACAGATGAGGAAACTTAACCACATGTGGGTAAGTGATGATCTCCAAAGTCACACCAGGAGTAACTGTTGACAAAGCCATATGCTGATGAATCGCTACCCATATTTTCAGCTCAGGCCTCTCTCCTAAACTACAGGCTTTCTGGACAGCTATTAATCCCACAGGGAACTAATATTCAACATATCCACACTGAACTCATCTTCCCTCTGCTCTGAAAATGTGCACTCTTCTAGTGTAGCCTAACATAGTGAATTTCGCTCTATCATTTTTTACCAAGCCAGAAATCTTTAAGGCCATATATTACTTTGAGAGACTTACTCTGGCCCCTCAAACTAAGGTGGGTTTCTCCTGCTATGCACAGAGCAGAGATCACAGAAAACTCTATTTTAATGAGCACTCTCCCCATCATTGATTGTTTCATCACCATGTTCTCCAGTACCATGTATGTTTTGCTTGCCTCTTAAACCCAAGTACTAATGCAGTTTCTGTCAACCAGTTTGGGGGAAAGAAACTGTGTCACCATTATAAGAGGACTAATAAACCTGTATGTAGATGGACATAATTTTCCAGTTCTTCTAGCAGAGTTTGAATCTTAGTGAACAGTTAAAACTAAAGAACTTGAAATTAACTGATAAGAACATATGACTATTGAATTCATTAACCAATGTAGAAATCAATAAGGTGTTAACATGGGTTGGAAGGACAATTGATGAACAAGGATTTATATAGTCATATATACTTAAAATGAGTTTGTTAATAGATATAAACATGGTTAACAGCCTAAAAAGTCATAAACTATAGGATTTGGGGTTATCTTTTCTACCTGTTGTAAATCAATTGCCTCTATGTGCTCTATACCACACAAAATTCACTTGCATTGACATAAAAATAATTTGTGTTTCACTCAGACAAGAATTATTTTCATTTCCACCATTTTTATTCAAAGTAACCTCTACATTTATAGAATTATAAAATAATCCAGCCAATGGAAAGTCAATCAATATTGCCCTGACGGGTTTGGCTCAGTGGATAGAGCATTGACCTGTGGACTGAAGGGTTCCAGGGTCAATTCCAGTCAAGGGCATGTACCTTGGATGCAGGCAGATCCCCAGTGGGGCGTGTGCAGGAGGCATCTGATTGATGTTTCCCTCTCATCGACATTTCTAACTCTATCCCACTCCTTCTCTTTGTAAAAAATAAAAAATACATATATTTTAAAAAGCCATCAACACTATAATATCCAGCACCACTAAAAGAACACCCAAATTTGGGATAAATTTTCAAGGTCTCCTCCATTGTGGGTACAAATAATTTCACAAAATGCCTGGTCTCATTTGATCTGGAATGATTATTTGCATAAATACCGTATTTTCCAGCGTATAAGACGACTTTTTAACCCAGGAAATTCTTCTCAAAAGTTGAGACAAAACTGCTGAAATGGTAGAAATGATAGAGGGAGAAAGTAGAGGAGGTAGTTGGGTCACTTCTCTCACTAGCCTTCTCATTATTTGAGAAGATTTTTGATATTTTCCTGGGTTAAAAAGTCTCATATGCCAGAAATACGGTAATACATACATTACTTTTAGCTAGTATAACAGTATTAATAATATAGACATCAGTAAGTTTGCTTTTCAAATCTACAGTAATAAAATGTTGAGCAATTCCTAATCCCTAATGATGAAATTTGCCAAGAAGTTGTCATAATGAATCTTGGATTAGATCTTTTAAAGTGTCTTTTATTATTTATTCTTCTACCCTAAGAATAGAAAACCAAGCCCAATAAATTAACTTTGCCATGTTTCACTTGAAGCCCCTGTGAATTTCAGAGGGTTTTCTGTCTTCAAATCCCCCCAAATCTATGGTTCCTGACCTGCCAGGAAATGTCCATCTTGCCACCTCAAAGAATGGGACCCCACCCTGTAAGTTAGGTGTGAGGATTTTTTCCTGGGAATATGATGCAGGCACTGGCTCACATGTAAAGTCAACACTTGCTTAGCAGTGGACTTTATATAACTAATTCAGTGAGAATCATTCAGAGGTGACAAAGCATTGCCTGGGTCCACAATGATTTGCACAAAGGTCTTCACTGAGATATGGAGGGGACCTCCCTCCCAATAGGGAATATTTAGCAACATCTGCAGACATTTTTCCATTGTCACAGCTGGAGCGTGTAGGTTACTTTTCAAACCTAGTGAATAGAAGCTGCTAACATCCAGTAAGTCGCAGAATAGTTCCCCAACCCCCACACAAAATAATTATCTGACTCAAATGTCAATAGTTCCAAGATTAAGGCACCCTGCCCCAGAGAATTAGTTATTAAACTTACTGAGAAAATTATGGAACTCATTAGGTGAGAAGCATATAAAATAAATCTGCAGATATATAAAAATACTCAGAGGATGTGATGGTAGAGAAAATCCTACAGTTTGTATATGTGACAATTTTTAATTCTAAAAGTCTGTGAGCAATTATTTTTTGATATGCACTGATTGCTTGGGTTATTTGCTTCATGTGCAGTGGTGATAGCAACAAAATTAATGATGATGCTTTATATTTCCAAAGCACTCCTAATTTATTTTACCAGATGTTCCCAATAGCTGTGCCTTTACTCTTGAATGTTAAGTAAGTTCATGGCTGGGACCGCAGTGTTCTGTTGCCATGGTTTCCTTGGATTTTATAAACTGTTGCTTAGCAATCCTACTCATCATCCAGCTACTTTCTCTTTGTACTGTCTACACATTTTGTCCTTAGTAAAATGTAGCTGAGCCTCTTAGCAGGGAATATACTAGCCCCCGAACATAATTTCATCTTTCCAGTTTTTCGCTTTCTTTCCTCATATTTTCTTCTTTTAAAAAAGTCAGAATGCCAGATGTCAGAGAGCTTTATAGTTTAGTGGTAAAAATACTAGTAAGATCTGTGGTGTCAAGTACACCTGGGTTAATATCCTGGGTTTTCTGATTTATTAGCAATTTGACCTATAGTCTGTCATTTAATCTCTGTGTCTCCTAGTCCTTATCTGTTAAGTGTGATAATTATATTCATATCATAGGTATAGTGTGAGGATTAAATCAGATAATACATCAAAAAATGCTAAGTGACAAAGGTCAGACAGAAAAGGTCAAGTATCTTTTTTTTTGCTATAATGATATAAATAATAAGAGAAAAACTGGGAAAATCACAAATATATGGAAATCAACACACTCCTGAACAACCAATGGATCACAAAATAAAAGGGAAATAAAAAAGTTTTTGAGGCAATAAAATGTGAAAATATAATACATCCAAAACTTATGGGATTCAGCAAAAGCAGGTCTGAGAGGAATGTTTATTGCAATAAATGCATATATTAAAAAATTAGAAACATTAAATAAACAACCTAACTTTACACCTGAAGGAATGAGGAGGACAACAACAAACTAAGCCCAAATTCATCAGAAAGGAGAAAGTAATAAAAATTAGAGCAGAATAAAATTAAATAGAATAAAGGAAAAACAATAGAAAAAATAACAAAACTGAGTTTATTCTTTAAAAGGTTAGCAAAATTGACAAACATTTAGCTAGACTAACCAGAAAAAGAACAAACAGCCCTGACTGGTCTGGATCAGTGGATAAAGTGTCGGCCTGCGGACTGAAAGGTCAGGGGCATGTACCTTGGTTGTGGGCACATCTCCAGTGGGGAGTGTGCAGGAGGCAGCTGATCAATGATTCTCTCTCATCAATGATTCTAACTCTCTATCCCTCTCCCTCTCTGTGAAAAATCAATAAAGTATATTTTTTAAAAAGAAAGAAAAAGAACAAAAAAAGAACCAGAAAAAAGAACAAAACAGAAGACTCAAATTAATATAATTATGAATGAAAGAGGAGACATTACCACAGCACTACAAAGGGACATGAGAGGCTACTATGAACAACTACTAGAATATGTTAGCAAACTGGACAATCTAGAAGAAATTATAAGCTTATAGAAGCCAATAATTTACCACAACTGAATCAGAAAGAAGTAAAAACTCTGTCTAGATCAATAATGATTAAGGAGATTAAATCAGTAATTTAAACCATCCTCCCCAGCCCCACCCCCACCCCAGAAAAACAATAGAACCACATTGCTTCACTGGTAAATTTTACCAGATAATTACAGAATTAATGCCAATCCTCCAACTCTTCCAAGAAAAACTGAAGAAAAAGAAGCACTCCAAAACTAATTTTCAAGGCCATCATTAACTTGATAACAAACCAGATAAAGACACTATAGAAAAAAACTACAGACCAATATCCCTGATGAATTCACATGCAAAATTTGTCTACAAATACTAACAAACTAAATTCAGCAGCACATTAAAAGAATCATATGCTACCATCAAGTAGAATTCATCCCTGAGATTCAAGGACGTTTCAACATATACAAATCAATAAATGTGATACATCACATTAATAAAATGAAATATAAAAATCATGAACAGTAAATGCATAAATAGTAATTGGCACAATTTAATATCCATTCATGGTGAAAACTCTGAACAAATGAGGTATAGAAGAAATGTACCCTTGCATAATAAAAGCCACATATGACAAGTCAACAGCTAGCATCATTGTCAATGGTGAAATTTTGAGAACTCTTTCTCTAAGACCAAGAACAAGACAAGGATGCCCACTCTTGGCAGTCCTATTCAACATAACACTGTAATTCCTAACCAGAGCAATGAGGCAGGAAAACAAAATAAAGGGCATCAGATTTAGAAAGGAGAAGTAAAATTGACACTATTTGTAGCTGACATGATTTTATTACTACATAGAAAAAATCCTAATGACTCCACAAAAAACCTGTTAGATCAAATCAATGAATTCAGTAAAGTTGTAGGATACAAAATTAACATTCAAAATCAGTAGTGTTTTGATACACGAACAAAAATTATATATAAATGTAATTAAGAAAACAATTCCATTTACAAAGCATCAAACACAACAAAATATTGAGGAATTAATTTAACCAAGAATTTGAAAGATCTCTACACTGAAAACTTTAAGACATTGATGAAAGAAATTGAAGAAGAAACAAATAAATCAAAAGACTTCCTGTGTTCTTGGATTGAAAAAAAAATTAATGTTAAAATGTCCATATGACCCAAAGCCATCTATAAGTTCAGTGTAATCTTTATCAAGATCTCAATGCCGTTTTAGAAAAAAAATCCTAAAATCTGTATGGAACCACAAAAGACCTTGAATAGTCAAAGCTATTCTGAGAAATAAGAACAGAGCCAGAGGCATAACAGTGCCTAATTTCAAACTGTATTATAAAGCTATAGAAGTGAAAATAATCTGGTATTGGCATAAAAACACATGGACTGAGAGTCTAGAAATAAACCCATTTGTATATATATAGCCAACTAATATTTCATGAGGACGCCAATAACACTCAATGGAGAAAAGAGAGTCTTTACAATAAGTGGTGCTGGGAAAATTGAATATCCACATACAAAAGATTGAAACTAGACACCATTTTTGCATCATTATCAAAAAATTAACTCAAAAAGGATTGAAGATTGTAATGTATGACCTGAAACAATAAAACTTCTAGAAGATATGCACCCAATGCAGGAGCACCCAAATACATAAAAAAACTCCTGGAAGATATCAAGGGAGAGATTGACAACAATACAATCATAGTAGGGGACTTTAATACACCTCTGACATCACTGGATAAATCCTCTAGACAAAAAAATCAACAAAGAAACGGCAATCCTAAATGACTCACTAGATCAGATGGACTTAATTGACAT
>PVJC01044088.1:0-14268 GCA_004026665.1 Murina feae
CTTCCAGCCAGGTACCCCAGTAGGGACCCGAACCCTGAAGGGGGGCTGTGGACAGCCTGAAAACGTCCCTCAGCCCCTCACCCAGGCTGGGCACACCCCCATGGGGTGAGGGTCCCCACTGGGGGGCTTGGCAAGCCTGCAAACAGCCATCAGCCCCTTACCCAGGGTGGCCAGGCACGCCAGCAGGTGGACATCCCCTTGGGGGTCCCAGACTGCAAGAGGGCATAGGCCAAGCTGAGGGACCCCCCCACCCCCACCCCCAGGTGCACAAATTTTTGTGCACTGGGCCCCTAGTTATTATAAAATCCAACTGTCTATCAGTAACAAAAGAATGAAAGGATTTAATAGCTGAGATTCTTTGGGTGGAATGTTCTTGGGCTTCTGATATTCTAAATTATTGTATAAATGGAAGTATTATCATTTACTAATGTTGCCAGAGGATTTAATTTTTCCATCACTAGAGGAGTAGTGTTCTTGGGGTGCTGCTTGAATGAGTTCTTCTGGAGGCTCCCACAGGAGGATGAGATGTGGTAAAGGCTTTATTTTCATGGAGTTACATTCCTCCGTTAAGTCCCATGTCCCTTAACCCATTCCTGAAAAAAACTGCTCCTGGGTCTTTAATAGAGCTAGAAGCAAAGCCATTATCCAAAGTTGAGGCCCTCAGAGCAGCAGGCTAGATTAAGTCCATCAGTCCATTGTGTGAGTGCCACATGGTCATGAGCCATGTGAGTGTGAGCCCCACAAGCCAGGAGTCAGGCTTGAGCAGCTAGGTAGCCAAGAGTATTAAAGGACAAGAGAGTGAACTCTCTTTGTTTAGGAGTTTAAATAGCAAGTGTTCTTATCCTTGCTGTGGCTACACCTATTCTGGGCACAGTCTTCATCCCAGGTGTGACTGACAGATTAGCATCCTGTCACATCTTCCAGACCTTACTGGGCATGTGTCTATTGTCCAGTCCCTTCCCAGTTAACACCTGCAGAGCGTTAACTCCAGTTTCTTGGCAAAGCTGTATAAAGGGCATGAGTATATTATCTAGGCTCCCCTATACTCCTTTCTTGTTAATAATTCAGGTTATTAGCAGTATCAATTATCCACTGAAAAAATGAAACCTTTTGTAATCTTTTTTTTTTAAATTAAATATTTATTGCTCAGATTATTACAGTTGTTCCCCCCCCCCCCATAGCTCCCCTCCACCCGGTTCCCACCCTACCCTCTGCCCTTAGCCCCTCCCCCCACTGTCCTCATCCATGGGTGTATGATTTTTTTCCAGTCTCTTCCCCCCCGAGAATTGTCAGTCCACTCCCTTTCTGTGCCCCTGATTCTATTCTATTCACCAGTTTATTCTGTTCATCAGATTTTTATTCACTTTATTTTTAGATTCACTTGTTGATAGATAAGTATTTGTTGTTCATAATTTTTATCTTTACGTTTTTCTTCTTCCTCTTCTTAAAGGATACCTTTCAGCATTTCATATAATACTGGTTTGGTGATGATGAACTCCTTTAGCTTTTTTTTTTAATCTGTGAAGCTCTTTATCTGACCTTCAATTCTGAATGATAGCTTTGCTGGGTAAAGTAATCTTGGTTGTAGGTTCTTGCTATTCATCACTTTGAATATTTCTTGCCACTCCCTTCTGGCCTGCAAAGTTTCTGTTGAGTGGCTGCTTCCCTGTGTTGATACAGTGGGTTTCTGTGCTAGGTGTCCTATAGAGCCCAGTGACTCAACCTCCCCAATTAACTGAGGTAGATACTCTTGGTGCACCCCTTTGTGGGCTTTGTGCACAGTCTTGTTGTAGTTAAGCCTTGATTATTGTAGGTATCACTGGGAGGAATTGACCTCTAGGCCAATTGGCTGTGAAAATCAGCTGTGTCTACCGTGGGAGAACTGAGCTGGAGACACCCTTATGGGGCAAGGGTTGCTTCAGTGGGGCTTTGGTGCTCACTGAGCCTGCCCCCTGAGTGTGTCCCTTATGGATCTGAGGAGTTGTAATCTGGATGGTCCCACTCTGACCACTGGGGACTCTGGCTCTTGGATCTCTAAGGAGGTGCTAATTTAGCCTCTGCCTGAGGCTACCCAGCAGGAGCTGCAGAGATATCTGCAGATTTCTCCTCTTTGTTTGGGGTTTGGAGGTGCCCAGATGAGGCCCAACTGTGAAGCGATGCAAGCTGCTGTGGGGCCCTCTTTTGGATGTTCTGGGTCTCTCTGACTCAGCAGCAATTTGTTAGGTAATTTTAGGTTGCTAAGGACCAGGCCATTCATATGCAAAAGCCCCTGTGCACAGCTTGGGTGGGTTGGGGTCTCAGAGAATCAACAGGGCAGAGCAAACAGCTGTGGCTAATCCTCAGCTCTGCCGTAAGAGGCCCTGGGTCTCAGTGTCCTGCAGTAATTGCTGCAAGCACCGCTGAGAGAAAGCTGACCTCCAATTCTGCCTGATGCCAGACAGGCCATTTTCTCCCCGTATGAGTCTAGGTCCCCAGAGACTCGCTCGGAACTGGATTTCAGAGCAGTCGGGAGCTTGTGACTCCCTTCCGATTGAAAAAAGACAACCACATCCTTAATTGCCAGCCCTTTCCTGGCACCTCCATACCTCTGCACTTTACTTCTGCACCTCCTCTGAGTCTCAGTGTGCTTTTCTCTTTCCTTCTAGTTGTAGAATTTCTACTCAGCCAGCCTTTTGAATGATGTCCGTTTTGTCTTTTAGTTGTATTTTTGAAGTGGTTGTGTGAGGCAGCAGTTTCAGGTGTTCGCCATCTTCGTTTCTCCGAAACCTTTTGTAATCTTACAAAGGAGAAATGAGTGAAGGATATCATGAAGAATCAATGAAATATTTGGAGTGTTTTATACAAATTGATTTAATTAATTTCTTTTTTTTATTTTTGAAAGTATTACATGTCTTTTTCCCCCATTGACCCCTCCCCAGCCACTCCTTCTCCACCTCTCGCCCACCCAGCACAAGTCTTCACTGCCCCAGTGTCCATGTCCATTGGTTATGCTAATATGCATGCATAGAAGTTTTTTGGTTGATCTTTTACATCCCCCTGCCTTCCTTGCTTTCCCTCTGATGTTTGACAATCCGTTCAGTGCTTCTCTGTTTCTGGATCCAGTTTTGTTCATCAGTCTATGTTGTTTATATTCCACGTATGAGTGAGATCATGTGATATTTATCTTTCTCTGACTGGCTTATTTCGCTTAGCATAATGCTCTCCAGGTCCATCCATGCTGTTGCAAATGGTAAAAGTTCCTTCTTTTTTATAGCAGTGTAGTTTTTTTTTTTTTTATAAAAACTGTGTAGATGTACCACAGTTTTTAATTCACTCATCTGCTAATGGGTACTTAGGCTGTTTCTAAATCTTAGCTATGGTAAATTGTGCTGCTATCAATGTAGGGGTGCATATATTCTTTCTGATGGGTGTTTCTGATTTTGTGAGATATATTCCTAGAAGCGGGATCACTGGGTCAAATGGAGGTTCCATTTTTAATTTTTTGAGGAAACTACATACTGCCTTTCATAGTGGCTGCACCAGTCTGCATTCCCACCAGCAATGCATGAGGGTCCCATTTTCTCCACATTCTCTCCAGCACTTGTTGTTTGTTGATTTGTTGATGAGAGCCATTCTGTTAGGTGTGAGATGGTACGACATTGTTGTTTTGATTTACATCTTTGGATGATTAGTGATTTTGAGCATATTTCCATGTGTTTCTTGGCCTTCTGTATGTCCTCTTTCAAAAAATGTCTAGGTCTCTTGCCAATTTTTTTTTATTGGATTGTTTATTTTCCTTTTGTTAACTTGTATGAGTTCTCCGTAAATTTTGGAGATTAAACCCTTATCAGAGATAACATTGGCAAATATGTTCTCCCATGCAGTGGGCTTTCTTATTGTTCTGTTGATGGTTTCTTTTGCTATGAAGAAGCTTTTTATTTTGATGAAGTCCCATTTGTTTATTTTCTCCTTAGTTTCCATTTCCCTAGGAGCTGTATTGGTAAAAATATCGCTACAACATATGTCTGATATTTTGCTGCCTATGGATTCTTGTAGATTTTTAAAGTTTCCCGACTTACGTTTAAGTCCTTTATCCATTTAGAGTTTATTCTTGTGTATGATGTAAGTTGGTGGTCTAGTTTCATATTTTTGCATGTATCTTACCAATTTTCCCAAAACCATTTATTAAAGAAACTGTCTTCACTCCTTGCTTCCTTTGTCAAATGTTAATTGAGCATAATGGCTTGGATCGATTTCTGGGTTCTCTGTTTGGATCCATTGGTCTACTATATACACTGAGTGGTCAGATTATTATGATCACCTGACATTTGTAGGCAAATTAGCCATACACTGCATCATATGGGATATGGAAGACGAAGGCCTGTTTGAACACCTTTGCTGCCTGCAGTTTCCAAGATAAAAATGTCTCCAATTCGCACAGGAACACAAGGATTGGACAGTCGAACATTGGAAAAAAGTCATGTGGTCCGATGAATCAGTCACGTTTCCAGTTTCATCATGCAGATGATGGAGTGAGAACTTGGCGGAAACAGCATGAAAGCATGCACCCCACATGCATGAGTACAGCCCTTTAAGCTGGTGGGGCAGTGTTACAGTTTGGGGCATGTTTTCCTGGCATGATTTGGGCCCTTTAATTGGTGTGGAACAACATCTGAATAGCACAACATACCTAAGTATCATTGTTGATCAGGTTCATCCTATCATATTGATGGCGTATCCCAATGGAGATGGCTTCTTCCAACAAGACAATGTGCCATGCCACGGTGCTCGTATTGTGCAGGAGTGGTTTCG
This sequence comes from Murina feae, assembly GCA_004026665.1. Taxonomy (NCBI): domain Eukaryota; kingdom Metazoa; phylum Chordata; class Mammalia; order Chiroptera; family Vespertilionidae; genus Murina; species Murina feae. Next base: position 4,792 of record PVJC01044088.1, read on the forward strand.
GGAACGTGAGGAAGACTTTACTTTGCTTAGGTGGCCCCCACAGTCACCAGATCTCAATCCAATTGAGCATTTGTGGGACGAAGTTAAAAGAGTTATCAGGCAGCTGGTTCTATAACCGTCGAATTCACAGAACCCGACATTGCTATTCATCAGGCATGGTGTGAGATTCTTTGCATCACCTTTCAACATCTCGTGGAGTCAGTGCCAAGAAGAATCGCTGCAGTATTGAAGGCAAAATGTGGCCTAAGGAAGTACTGATGAGGTGTTTATAATAATCTGGTCACTCAGTGTGTGTGTTGTTCAAAGGTTGTTAAATCACGTTGTTTACCCATATCTTCAGAAAAATCACTTCTTCTGTTGTGGTAAACAATCTGCTTCCCTATTTATCATGGTCTGGCCTCTAGCAACTTCAGCGTGAAATTATAGCTAATTTGCCTACAAATGTCAGGTGATCATAATGATCTGGCCACTCAGTGTATATGTCTGTTCTTGTGCCAGGACCAGGCAGTTTTGAGAACAGTGGCTTTGTAATACAGCTTGATATCTGATTTGTGATCCCTCCAACTTCGTTCTTCTTTCTCAGGATTGCTGCAGGTATTTGGGGTCTTATTCATTCCATATGAATTTTTGGAGAGTTTGTTCTAGGTCTGTGAAATATGTTCACCTGAGGACATTTTCCATTGATTCTTTTTTTTTTTTTTTTTTTTTTTTTTTTTTTATTGTAAAGAGATAGTGTAAGAGAGGGGGAATGACAAAGAGAAACATCAATGTGAGAGAAACACATCGATTGGTTGCCTCTTGCATTCCCGAAGCTGTGGATCGAGTCTACAACCAAGCTACATGCCCTTGACTAGAATTGAGCCCAGGACCCTTCAGTCCGCAGGGTGATGCTACATCCAGTGAGCCAAACTGACCAGGGCTCCATTGTCTTTATAACTTGATGGATAGTTGGCTTTGAATCCTGTCGCTACATTTTTAATATTTTGCCTTAGACGAGTTACTTCTCCTACTTAGTTTCCAGTACTGTTAGGATTACAGAGAGTATATCACATGATGACCTTTTATGTTTCAGATACTCAATGACTGAGGTAGCCTGCTACAACTTTTGTCATCTTCTTGCACTGTTTAGATTCAATGAATAGAATGTTAAGCTTTCAATTCCTTCATCTTTCTTTGAGTATAAAGTATAAAAAGGTTGGAAAAATAAAAATCTGGAACACTTGAATGGTTATTTTAAACAACAGTCTTTGGCCCTCGCTGGGTAGCTCAGTTGATTAGAGCATTGTCCTTGTACCCCAAAGTTGCATGGTCCATCTCCAGTCAGGGTACATACAAGAAGCAACCAATGAATGCATAAATAAGAGGAACAACAAATTGAGGTGTGTATCTGTCTTTCTATCACTCTCTACTACACTCTTTCCCACTCTTTCCATTCCCCCCTTCTGAAATCAATAATAATAAAAATAAGAACAGTCTTTGACTGTTGAGGATTTTATATAGGGATGTTTTTCATTATTGAGTAAAATATGACCTGGTTGCTATGAAGTGCTAATGAGATTACCACATAATATTTATTACCAGCATTATAAAATTTGAGCTGACAAGTTTTTGGACTAGAGATAGGATATTGGCATCACTTAATGATCATAATTTATATTACAGATCTTCATTCATTTAACATTTATTCTGCAGAAGAAATATCTGAGTTGGAGGAAAAAAAGAGCCCATGTTCTAACTTTGGAGTATGTGTATAATATAAAACCTGCTTATCATTATATTTCTGATTTTGTAATTTTGACATAGTATTTATTTGTGGAACTTCTGTTGAGACATAAAGTGAGAAATTTAAAAATTCACATTGTAAAACTCTAGATAATTTAGAGTTATGAGGAAAAACTATAGCTATGATTATTATGAATTACAAAATACTTAATTATTTTTAAAAAGTTCTAATTTAAATGAAAGGGTAATTTAAAAATTATAATTTTCTACTGTAATTGGATCAGAAATTATAAAAATTTTTAATTGTGAAAATGAGTATTAGAAATTATTTTAAGCTTCTGGTCTGCTCATTGATTAAGATTTAAGAAAGAATGGGAAATTAAAAATGGTGGTGGAGTAAGTGGATGCTACACAGACACGCTTCCAGGAACCAACTGGAATTACAACTAAAATACAAAAAGAAACACCTTGAGTAAACAACTGAAGATTAGCTGGAGAGAACCCTGACAACCAAGGATGGAAAGAAGACACTGCATAGAGACTGATAGAACGGGTGGAGGTAGGAAAGGGCCGGCCATGATCTCACAGACAGCAACTGAAGTTCTGGAGAGATATCTCAGCTGTGGAGTAGGGGGGAAGGGATTGCTATTGAGAAATCAGGTATAAACCCCAAGCACCAGAACTGAGAAGGGTGTCCACTTAACATCTAGCTGTGAAAAGCAGCAGGGTTGCTGTTTATCAGGGACAGGTGGCTGGAAATGCGGGCATCCTCTTAAAGGGCCCACACAAAATTTCGTGTGCAGTCACTCACCTTTGGCTCTGGCAGAGGGATGGTGGAGTGGACTGGAGATGTGTGGTCACAAGTAGTGTTGGGGCCACTGAGGTTGGGACTCAAAGGGCAGACACCTCGGTAACTAGTGCTGGGTCATTCCCTGAAGCTGTGGAGGACATCTTTCTTGGGCAGACCTTTCCTACCTAGGTGGTGTTTGCCTGGAGGTAATACAGTGCCCCACCCTGTGGAGTTCATTAAGAGATTGAGAATAACAGCCTCCAGGTAGAAGCATTTTCCCCACACTGTTGGAAAACCTCTCATTCCACCTGTAGATGATTGTCTGAGCCTATTCAGGATTGCATCCAATCAGTCTGCAGGCAGAGACTGATCTCTGGAGGTTTATAGTCTTTGCCTGATCTAATTATTCAGAAACAGCATTTGCCATTGTCCTGCACTAGAGATTGGGAGGCATAGAATATCTACCCTGTACATAGTCACAAACCCAAACAGGCAGCCAAATGGGTAGACAAAAAGCCCCAAATGAAAGAATAAGAGAATTCCCAGAAGAAGAGCTAAATTAAATGGAGATAAGAAATCAGACATAGAGTTCAGAATAATGGTGGAAAAGATGCTGAACAGCATGAGAAAAGATACAGTAACTAAGAAACTGAGTAATGACATAGCACTAATAAAGAACACAGTGTAGTCCTAACTGGTTTGGCTCGAGGGACAGAGCATCAGCCTGTGGACTCAAGGGTCCCAGGTTCAATTCCGGTCAAGGGCATGTACCTTGGTTGTGGGCACATCCCCAGTAGGGGGTGTGCAGGAGGCAACTGATCAATGTTTTGCTCTCATTGATGTTTCTAACTCTCTATCTCTCTCCCTTCCTCTCTGTAAAAAATCAATAAAATATATTTTAAAAAACCCAAACTACAGTGTAAGGAATACACAGCAGATAAGGGAAAGCCGAGGATCAGGTAAGTAAAGTGGACGATAGGGTAGAAAAATATCACACACAGAACCAAGAAAAAAAACAAAACATGACAGCTTAAGGGAGATGTAACAACATGAACTGTAACAACATTTTGCATAATATATGTGCCACAAGGAGAAGAAAGGGAACAAGGGACTGAGAATGTATTTGAAGAAATAATGACAGAAAACTGTAACCTGGTGAAGGAAAAAGTCATACAAATTCAGGAGGTACAGAGATCCCCAAGAAAGAAGAACCCAAACAGACCCATACCCAGACACATAATCAAAATGCCAAAATTAAAGACAAAGTTTAAAGGCAGCAAGAGAAAAGCAAACTGTTACTTACAGTGGTGCTCTCAGAAGGCTGTTAGCTGATTTCTCATCAGGAACTCTACAGAAGAGAAAGACATGAAGTGACATGAAGTATCCAAGATAATGAAAAGCAAGGATTTAAACCAAAATCACTATATCTATCAAGGCTATCATTAAAAATAGATGGTGAAATAAAGATCTTCCCAGACAAAAGAGGCTAAAGGAGTTTATCACCATGAAACCAGCACTGCAAGAAATGCAAAAGGGACTGCTGTAATGAGAAGAAGAAATACAGAGAGCTAGAAACCTAGGCATACAGAATTAAAATGACAGTAAATAAGGACATATCAATAATAACTTTACATGTAAATGTTCCAAGCAAAAGACTCTTATGATAACTGGATGGATAAGAAAACATGACCCATATATATGTGGTCTACAAGAGACCCACCTTAGAACAAAGGCTCATATAAGATGAGAGTCTCAGTTTCCCTAATACTCCTGCCTTGGAATCTTGTAACAGAGGGACCTAGAGAGTGTTATGCTAAGTGAGATAAGCCACTCAGAGAAAGGAAGTATCACATGATCTCACTCATATGTGGAATCACAGGAACAAAATAAGCTGATGAACAAAATTGATCCAGAGGCATAGAATCATAGAACAGACTGGAATCTCAGAGGGGAGGTCCGGAGAGCGGGTGGATGCGAGTGTTCAACCAAAGAACTTGTATGCATGTATGTGTAACCCATGCACGCAGACAATAGTTTGGTGAAGGCCTGGGTTTGGGGGTTGCGGGGGGAGAGGTGGGATATATTAGGGGTCAGTGGGGGGGAAAGGGGACATATGTAATAAACATTTACTGTAATAAAATTTAACAAAATGAAAATGGGTAAAAGCTTGGTAAAATGAGAGCACTAAAAATATAAAAATCTATGTTTAGATTATTCACCATCATAAAGTTTAAATTTTTATGTATGAATTTTAATTGGTTTTATTTTGTATATTAAATTATAGACCATTTAGGGGTGATTGTTTTCCTAGATGTAGGTCATATTAGTTGTCTTAAAATATAATTTTTTTTAGTTATTTAAACATTGAGTGTTTTAAATTAAACATGAACTTAAAGTTCTTATTAAAATTAAACCAGTGTATTTATTAAAGCTCTTCAAATTTATTATATAAAACTCTTGAAAAGCAAAAATACTTCAAGCCAATATCCATGATGTTCTCATCAGAAGAGCTTACTTAAAAATTTATCTGGTCTTGTGCACTTCTTTAAATTAATTTATTACCTGCTCAATAATCAGATTTCAATGTATTATGATTGTAGGAAACTCCTGCCAGTATATTTATGTCTCTCAAAATTATTTTAAAATACTAACATATATTTTACCAATTTGGTTTACTATTTTCACTTATTTTGGTTATCATATCTTTGTAATTCTGGTCTTTGACTTCTGATAAGTGTAGGAAAGGATTTTGACAATGAGGAAAATGGCTATGTACTTTTTTTCACTTTTATTGTGGATATATATGATTTGTATTATAGCTTTATTTTTTCTTTATTAAACATTGTTTTATCACATTTGGCAGTAATTACTGATAAAGTTTTAGAAATCTTTTAAAATACATGACTTTTTAAACCTTGTATTTCATATCTCTGGTACCTTCCTTTGTTTTATTAAGGCTGCAAGGTGTGACTGTTGTAAATCTCAAGGAACTCTTAAAGAGCGCGTGCAGTGGCGTGGGGAAATGAAGCATTTCTGTGACCAGCATTGCTTATTGCGTTTCTACTGCCAGCAGAATGAGCCTAACATGACGACTCAGAAAGGACCTGAAAACTTGCATTATGGTATGTCATAACTTAGAGTGCAGTGCAACTTGAAAAACTTGTACAGTAATCTTTAGTTTTACAGATCTGAATTCAAAGCACATAATTATAAACGAATAGTTGATTTTGGAGATAGTTTAACAGCAACTTCCATAGTTTGTGTGGAAGTGTCCTATATGATGTATTTCTTTTTATTTAATTCTCTTAAATTTTTAATGTTAGTTAAAGAAATATAGTCTAGTTGGGGTTGCAGAGAAGCTAAACAGAATTATAACAAAAAATTATACAAGATTCATCTACCTATTATGTGTCACCTGAAATTTTAAATTCATTTTTAGCAAATTGTATGTGCCTCAGGGTAGGTTGGGAGGAGCAACAAAAGCCCTTTAGGAGCTGTGCATATCTTAAGAGTTAAATCTCGAAGGTACTGTTACTTCCAAAGTTGTGTGTGGTTTTCTGTGAGGACAAAATGAGAAAAGAATTAACTCCACTTACTTAGCTCTGTATTTCAGCTCTCAAATATAATATTCTTTACTGAAAATAGCTTAAAATATTTCTTTAGTAATTATTTTAAAACATTAAAATTTAATGACAAAAATAGATGTAGGAAATTCTGAAGAAAGTGATATTTGTCTCATTTAAAATTTGTTTACGTTTTTATTTTTTAGATCAGGGTTGTCAGATGTCCCGATCCAAAATGATGGTAAGTATTGCTTAAGTGATAACTATTGATAAGGTTAAAAGTGAGGCTATTAAAAAAAAATCGGTTCAATTTAATCTGATTGCAATAAGAAAAGGTTCTTTACTTTCCTCTGTTGGGACAGTTGAAGTATTCAAATGAATTACCTGATACTAAAACAGGTACTTTCATACATGCAAAGGAATATAAAGGTGAATAATTATAACCCCTCCCCACCTTGTGAAGCACCCATAATAGATGCATCTTTAAGACAATGTTTGAAATGATTGTCTGTGTCTGTTCCGGGTAGCTATAAGAAAGCTTCTAAACAGATTAGTAGAAGATAGCTGGATGAAAAAGAATGATAATATGCAAAGGGCATGCATATTTGGCAAAACAGTTTTTTTAGGTTCAAGCTTAAAGAGGAACCTGTGTTGGAATCCTGGGAAATAATGGTGAAAGGATGGGCTGGGCCAGATCATTAATGGCTTTGTGCATTTATTTCTGAAATAGGAATGTGAAGATCTTTGTTGGAGCTAGAACTTGTGAGTTTTTTATTGATTTGAGAGAGAGAGGGAGAAAGATGTGAGAGAGAAATATCAATTGGTTGCCTCCCACACCCACCCTGAGTGAAGATTGAACCCCAAACCTAGGTATGTGTCCTGACCAGAATCCAACCACAACTGTTTTGATTTTTGGGACGAACCCCTTGGCCAGGATTGAATTATTACCTGATTTTAATATTAGGAACTTTGATTTATGCTGAGGAACATAAAGGTGATCACTCCCTGTTTTGTTACCTTTGTGCAGCTATCAGGCAACTTCCCAACCTTATTTCAAATATGTAAGTGTTTTTTTTTAAAATATATTTTTAAATTTATTTGAGAGAGGTAGTGAGGGGGAGAGCAAGATGGAAACATCAATGATGAGAATCATTGATTGGCTGCCTCCTGCACACCCCATACTGAGGATTGAGCCCACAGTCAGGACATGTGCCCTCGACTGGAATCAAACCTGGGAGCTTTCAGTTTGCAGGCTGACGCTCTGTCCATTAAACCAAACCAGCTAGGGCCCTGTGGCACTTTCAAGGTCACTTGCAGACATATGCAGAGTGATGAAAAATGTGACTTGTGTAAATGCATCCTCTGCCAGATTGAACAAGGCGAGGCTTTACCTTGTCTTTCTCATTCCATAGTACACCAGTGTCCTTTTCACAGTCTATGATTAGTGCATGTTTTTCATATTCTTGTGCTTTTTGTTAGTGATTTGGCTGTTTAAAAATTCCTCTGATCATAGCACTAAAGTGTTGATTATTGGGCCTATGTACCAAAATGCTGTGATGTGCCTTTTGGAGGAGATTCCTATGTTGTTAGTTGAGCTTCAGTCAGTTAGCTGTGAGTTAAGGGTTCATGAATCAAAAATATGGTACACCCAGAGAGAGGAACTAGAAATTCATCAGTCTGTATAGGACTTTAGCAACTCTAAGTGCTAAAGTCAAGTCTATAGTGTATAGTGTGTGGTGAAGCTGTGGAAGAGGTGGAGTAGTGATGACTTGTGCGTTCATGAGCTTACACCTGATTTCAAAAGCATAGTGAGCATCACTGTTATGAGACTTTAGCTCACATGTTACCCCGGGCAGGAAGATGTTAACTTTATCCTGCCTAGTGCTGTCTTACTCATACATCTTAAGACTATATGGAGTGAAACTGGTAAACTAGAGGCAAGGTGGGTTTTGCATATCAGGATGCTATGGAAGACCTATGTGTTATGTAGGAAAATAGTTATATGGGCAAGCAGGTTTTCAGCACTGGTAAGACTGGCTGTTTTTACAAGGTCATTGGCAAATGAATCTATATAATGCTAGTGACCTCCAAAGCACCTGATTTTAAATCATTCAGAGATTGTGCTATTGTGTGCCAGTGTCAAGGTTAATTTTAAAGCACAAACCCCTCACGGTGTACAGAGCCCACAAACAGCCCATGAGCACTTCAAAGAAGAAAAGCTAAATTGTCTGCTATTAACGAGATGGGACCAAAAAAGTTTGAAATATTTTCTGAGATTCTACAACTGCTTTATCCTAGAAGTTGAACACTACCTCTAAAATGAAAACCTTGCTTTCAAGGTATTATTATTGGCTCAGGGGCCAGGTGCACTGCACCCCGGGTGTGGGGGGTGTCCCTCAGCCCTGCCTGTGCCCTCTCACAGTCTGGGACCCCTCAGGGGATATCCACCTCCTGGTGTGCCTGGCCAGCCTGGGTGAGGGGCTGATGGCTGTTTGCAGGCTGGCTAAGCCCCCCCCCCCCCATTGGGGACCCTCAACCCATGGGGGTGTGGCCAGCCTGGGTGAGGGGCTGAGGGCCGTTTTCAGGCTGTCCACAGCTCCCATTGACCCAGCATCCCAGTGAGGCTGGCTGGTATCAGGTTTCTGGGGTTTATTTATCTTCTATAATTGAAACTTTGTTGTCTTGAGTGGAGGCCTAGTCAGGCAATGAAGCCTCTTGTTTGCTTCAGCTCTGTGGCTTCTATAATTAAAACATTGTTGTCTTGAGCAGAGGCCTGGCTGGCCTAGGCAGGCAGTTTCAACTCCATCGCTGGTGCAATGGAAGCCTCCTATTTACTCTAGCTCCGTGGCTACCAGCCGCCATCTTGGCTGGGTTAATTTGCATACAGCCGCTCTGATTGGCTGGTGGGTGTGGCTTTGATGGTGGGCATGGCTTAGGTGTCTTGGAGTGATGGTTAATTTGCATATTACTCTTTTATTAGATTAGGTAATATATTTTGCCATGAAGAACTCAAAAATGCCCATTTTAATTTAGTTCTTTTTTGCGCCAAAACACTTTCTCATCCAATTCCTTAATTAGGGCATATTGAAAGTTTTCAAGGCCCACTTCATGAGAGCTGGCAAGGAGGCTCTCAACACCAATAAGGAAAATACTATGATGTTCTTCTGGAAATCACTGTATGTGACATTATTGATTATGTTGGTACAGCACAGGACAGCATCAGTATGCTTTTGTGAATAACTGTTGGGAAATTTGACCAGACTCTGTAAAAAATTTCAGTCTTTGAAGGTGTTACAGAAAATAAAAGAACAGTTTTAAAAAAGCAATGCCTATTATACATGAACTAGGGGTCCAGTGCACAAAAATTTGTGCACTCGGGATGGAGGGAGTCCCTCAGTCCGG
>PVJC01044089.1:0-14267 GCA_004026665.1 Murina feae
CCTTGATGTATTGGGAAAATACCTTAATTTCTCAGACCCAGTTTCCTTTATCCACAGAATGGAACTAATAATAGCACCTGTCTCAGGATTGTTAACTGGGAACTGAATGAGAAAACACCTGTAAAGAATTTAGTCCAATACCTGGACATAGTAAGAATTCAGTAAAGCTTCTTGTTTGCTCGGGGCAAATTATGACACCTAGATGTGTTCGCTTCTTTAAAATTAGAAACTTCCCCTCCAGAGCTGGAAGAAGTAAATGTTTTAAAATTATATTTTAAATTGTTTCTTTGGGAATGGAAACTATTCATAACTTCAGAAATGGCATATATGTGGCATTTTTCATCACTATCGATCATGGGATCTTTCCTCAAAGTCCTTTTTAGCTTCATATTCCAGATATTCACACTCAAGGCTCTAGCATTTGTGTTGGGCATTTAAGATTCCCAGGATTTAGGAGAAAGGTGGGAGGGCACCAGGCTGTTTCCTAGGTAACAAATTAGCCATATATACAAATGACTCTCAAAGGTGTGGAGAGCATTTGAAGACATTTGATTGTTAAAAGATGGGGAAAGTGGCATTCTGAAATATTAAATTTTCAGTTTGGGGTCAGGGCACATCGCTGTCCTAGGGCTGAGGAGAAGGACCCTCCGAGCTCTTTTGAGGCACACGGGAGTGGCACCTCAAGCTTCTCTAACAAGGAAGAAAACAACCAGCTGGAGGAGACAGTACCAGGGTTCTGGATCCTGCAAAGGCAGTGGGTGGTTGTGGGAACAAAGCAGATCAGTGGCTGCCAGGACCCGTAAGCTATTCTGGAGTATGACTGGCCCAGCCTTTCTCTACAGTCTGATCAACAGATTGTGAGAGGCAGTGTTAAGACACCTGAGGAGCCTCCAAAGGAATTCAAAATGTGGAAGTCAAACTGCACTACCTTTAGAGAGTTATACTACTGAGATGAAACCTCCCCGCCTGGAGCTGGATATGGCAATAAAATAGTCTAACGTATATGAGGACAGTGGTGATGACCCAGGAAACAATAAGAAAGCTAGAAAGGGAGGAGATGGAGGAGTCAGATTAAAAAGATGAACATACTTCTAAAAAGGATAAAATAGCCCTAGCCAGTTCACTCAGTGGTTAGAGCAGTGGTTCCCAACCTTTTTTTGGCCATGCCGCACCTAAGCATCTCTAAAATCCTGATGTCCCTGTGACATATAATCCTTAATATTCAAAAATTGAACTCCTATTCACGTGGAGGAAGCCTAAAAGGCCATTAACTTGATTTAAACAAGCTTCCAAAGAGCATGGCACCCATCAAAGAGAAAAATAAAAGAACAAGAGGACAGTTGAAGTACTAAGGAAGAAATCACTAAGAAATTGCTAAAAAAGAATATGAAATGATATGAAAGATAGCAAAGTTTCAGAACATAATAGAGAACTGAAATATATAAGTATGTCACCATATATGTGTGTGTGTGTGTGAGTATACACACACACACATATACTGTCTATGAGGCCCCAAGAACCATAAGAAGTGCAAAAAATTTCACTGTTAATAACTTGTTCTTGAATTGCCCCCTTGTGGGGTGTGTGCCCCACATTGAGAAACACTGGGTTAGATTGTCTACCTGCAGACCAAAAGATCCTGGGTTTGAGTCTGATCAAGGGCCTGTACCTCAGTTGCAGACTCGATTCCCAGCCCCAATCAGGGCACATGTGGAGGCAACCATATTGATGTTTCTGTCTCCCCCTCCCTCCCACTTTCTCTTAAAAAAAAAAAAACCAATGGAGAGGGAAGGTAGGGAAAGGTGGGGGTAAGGAGGAGAGATCAGCCAAAGGACTTGTATGCATGCATATAAGCCGAATCAATGGACACAGACACCAGGGCGGGTGGGGGGTTAGGGGACAATGATGGGATAGGGACACATATGTAATGCCTTAATAAAGAAAAAAAGAAAACACTATTCACTTGTTATAATTAAAAAATAATAATAATCAATAGGAAAAGTATCCTTGGGTGAGGATTAACCAAATAACACAAGGTAGAAACAGGAGAACCAATAGAGAAGAAAAAGTAGAAAACGGCAAATGGCAAGGATTTTTGCACTGTGAAACTTAATGAAATGACTTTATTTATTTGGCGGTTTTGGGGGCAGAAAAGTTGACACTGTAAATTATTGTAAAGCATCATCTTCATGAAAGTGCATGTTAATCCTATAGAATAAAAGCTTAATATGCAAATAGACCGATAGGCAGAATGACCAGTCGCTATGATGTACACTGATCACCAGGGGGCAGACGCTTAACACAGGAGCTGCCCCCAGCTTTTTAGGATCTTCTACAAAGTGATTCCAAATGTAGCAAATAAAAATACACAAAATCCAGTTAAGTTTGAATTTTAGATAGACAACAAATAATGATTTAATAAATTTGATATTTGGGAAATAGTTTAGCTAAAAATTTATCTGAAAAACAAATTTACCTGAGCATCTTATATAGTATCTGACAGCGCTATTTCTCTATGCTTTCTCTTCACAGGTGCTATTTTAATACTTTCATATAGTAATAAGAAAACAAGATTGTAGTCAGGAAGACAATCTTTGATTTGACTATTATAGTCCTAAATGCAGTGCCATTATCTATTAACATTTTGAATAATAAAAAGAAAAATTTTTTGACTCAGTTTTACATTTTTCAAACTTACTGGAAGAAACCTAGACCAAGAATTGGGAAATGTGCATGTGGTTTCAGCTCTGGGAATGGTTCTGGAATAGTCACAGGAAGCCTGTGGCCCTTAGTTGTTTCAGTGGAAACAATTTGAACTAAATATGTATTAGACTCCTGTGTAACTCTGAAGTTCTTCAATTCTAAATATAGATTACATAAAAGACCACATTTGTAGTCAAATCATACATTTTAAGATTTTAAGAATATAACTGGGAAAAATAAAAATAATTTGAAAATACTCTGATTAGCATATATGAGAATGGTTTAAAAACTGCCAAATGTTATAAACTGTTACGTAAATTCACACCCAAGGTATGGAAAAAAATAAAATTTGATTTTAAGGAATAATGCCGTATAACTGTATTTTCAACTTTGAATGAAGGAAGAGGTTTTCCCCCCTCATTAGTTTAGGTTTTAGATTTGGAAGGGACTTTAGAAGTCAATAAATCAGACTCTAACTGAGATGTGAACTCTTTTTGTCTCCATTAGGACCTTCTAGGCATCATGGCAACTTCATCTGAAGAAGTCTTGCTGATTGTAAAGAAGGTGCGTCAAAAGAAGCAGGATGGAGCTCTATACCTCATGGCAGAAAGAATTGCTTGGGCACCTGAAGGCAAAGATAGATTTACAATCAGCCATATGTATGGAGATATTAAATGTAAGTCATATTTCTTAGTAATTTTAGAATATTGCTTATAAAAATCTTAAACTGCCTTTTGCACTTAATAGAGTGTATATATGTAAAACTTTACATATGTAAATCTACCACATGTAAAGATACCTGTATCTTTTTTTTAAATATATATTTTTGTTGGTTACAGAGAGGAAGGGGGAGAGAGAAATATCAATCATGTTTCTTACATGTCCACACGGAATCAAGCCTACAATCTGGGCATGTGCTCTGGCCGGGAATCGAACTGTGACCACCTGGTTCATAGGTCAATGCTCAACCTCTCAGCTACACGGGTTGGGCTATATATACCTTTACCAAATGGATGTACAATTATGTATTTAACCAGTCCTCTGTTGAAGGACATTTAGGAAGTTTCCAGAATTTTGTTGTTGCAAATAATGTTGTATAGTTATGTGTACTAATACCTTTGTGCATTTGTATGTATGATGTATGGGATACATCCCTGCACTGGGTTTCCTGGTTCAAATGGCTCATGCACTAAAAATGTTGGTAGATGATACCAGATTGCCCTTTAATAAAATTTAAGCAAGTTGTCTAATTAATTTTTAGTGATGTGGCTATTGTCTGTTGAGAAAATATTCAATTTTATACTTTCTATAGATGAGAAAAATACAGAGCATATTGTTTTTATATTCTTTTTCTCTTTCCAAATTAGCAAGAATAACTTTGAAATATTACCATCTATGACTCAATAATAATTAGGTTTAAAAACACCAAGCGAATTCTGAGATTTAGGACCTTTACTCTGAAAGGGAGTTCTGCAGTTCACCTCACTAAAGATCTTGAATAAGAGTGACTCCAAGGAAGTCTAGGCAACAAAGTCCTTGAAAAATTGTGGTTATCTTAACTGTGACTATTAATATGGATTTATTTTTTTTCTGGGTATAAGATTCTTCACCTGGATAAAATTGTGCATAAATTTCAAGAAACGACACCTTGAAAAATAGACAACCTTCAACTTAGAAGTTCTCAGTTTACAAATGTCCTTTGTGTATGAACAGTTGCCCAAGGATCTCTACTTGTTGGTGGAAATGGCCAAGATCTTCATCTTTCTCTATTGAAATAATTTAGAATCTTAATTTCAAAAGGAAATACTATTTAAAACTATCATAATTCAGTACTGCCTAAACTATCCAGTCTTTGTCCACTATCCTGGTAGCATTACTTCCTTATAAAACTTTGTTTCTGTGGAAAACTGCCTTACCAAGTTCCTGATAATAGTCTTACAAACTATCATTTGTACTACAATAGACTCATAAATTAGGAACTTCCTGTATTAGCAGGCTGGCCCTTGATAGATTTGTAAAACACACTCATTGTGATACCCCCAGTGTGCAATAAAGAATATGCCTTCCTCCTGTATCTCCACAATTCTGGGCTATTAGGGAGGAGAACACATGCCAAAATCTAGATCTGCACCAGATCATTTTTTCATTTTAAGTTGAATTATTGATAGAATGCCCATTTCTGAAACTATTGAGAGTTATCAATAATAGATTACTAAGGTGAAATTTAGCAGTTAATCTTGTTTTTAAAAAAAACCCAAAACTTCAGAAGCAGGCCTCTCAGAGGCAAGAGCTAAGCTAGAACAAGGATAAGCTTAGCTCTTGAGAACAGAAGCATAGGAGTGATTGTTTTGGAGGAATTGGATACTGGGACAGGCTGGCTGACAGTGTAAATTATTTCATATTGCTGCTGCTGGCAATAAGATATTTCATCTAAACTTGGTCTGGAAGCAGCATCTTCATTGACAAAAATTGGTTAGGGCTGAGAATTCTAGGCAGCATGTTCATACTACCATGAGTCACCCATCTAATGGGACAAAGCCCCTTTAATCTGTTTCCTTTATAAAGACAAGCACCACTCTTTGAGAATACAAGTTCTCCATTATGTAGGTATATAAAGTTTTAGAAAATTTTTAAAAATGGTACAACATATACTTTATAACATATCCCGCCTAAATAGTACAGTTATTGCCCTAGCCAGATTGGCTCTGTGGATAGAGCCTGCACAATGAAGGGTAGGGAGTTGCGGGCTTGATCCTGGAGCCGTGTGTGAAAACCAATCTTTCACATCAATCTTTGTCTCTCCCCTTCCCTTTCACTCTCTCTAAAAATCAATGGAAAAATATCCTCCATGGATGAGGATTAACAAAAAAAGTACACTTATAAGTTTGCCATATTTGCTTTATACTTTGCTTATATCACACCACAAAATTTTAATATTCAGGCCATTTTATATTTCCCCTATTGTCCCAGCAATGTTTTTAGAAATGTGTTTTTAAACCAATAATTAATCTAGTTTCATGTATGTAATTATAGTTCATATATATATACACACACACACTTTCCTTTATTGTCTATATATATATGTATATGTATATGTATATGTATATAATTTATTGATTTCAAGGAAGAAGGAGTGAGAGATAGAAACATCAATAATGAGAGAGAATGAATCATTGATTGGCTGTCTCCTACACACCCCCCACTGGGGATCAAGCCCACAATCCAGGCATGTGCACTGACCAGGAATTGAACCGTGACCTCCTAGTTCATAGGTCCATGCTCAATAACACTAGTTGGGCTGTAATTGTAGTTCTTTAGTCTCTTCTCTGAGCATAGGGTTGTAAAATATCACACATTATGATTATGCCTAATTGTCTTAACTTGTAAGTGGTGGTGGTTACTTAACTATTCTGTCACCTCAGAAAGCCTGTTGTGTCAGGTTGTCCTGTTTTGATCACTCGGTTAAAGTGGTGACACCAAATCTCTCAAATGTAAAATTTCTTATCTTCCTTTGCAACTAGTAAGTAAACCATGGGGATGTTTTGGAGTTTTCTCAATCATGACAAATCATTTTTATTAATGATAATGTTAATTGGTGGTAGCTGTTCAGGGTGGATTTGGGACTCCTACTTGACTGTTTAGGAAGCTTTAAAGATATCTGCCCCAGCTAAATGGAAATAAAAGCTCTTTAGTATCTGGAGATGGAAGCTATGGGTGAGAAGTCCCACACAAAAAGAATACTAAAAGAGAAAGCAGAGTGTTAGCAGAGAATTTGTTGAACCATGCTCTGGATTACTTAAGAGTGCATTTCTGGCCCTAACTGGTTTGGCTCAGTGGATAGAGCGTCTGCCTGCAGACTGAAAAGTCCCGGGTTCGATTCCGGTCAAGGGCATGTACCTTGGTTGTGGGCACATCCCCAGGAGGAGGTGTGCAGGAGGTAGTTGACGGATGTTTGTTTCTAACTCTCTATCCCTCTCCCTTCCTCTCTGTAAAAAATCAATAAAATATATTAAAAAAAAAAATAAGAGTGCATTTCTGCAGAGTAAGTAACCTATTGTATGGCAGTTTCCACATTGTGCGTGTCATTTAATTAACCTCATATTTCCTTTTAGGTCAGAAAATCAGTCCAGAAGGAAAAGCTAAAATTCAACTTCAGCTGGTTCTACACGCAGGGGACACAACTAACTTCCATTTTTCCAATGAAAGCACAGCAGTCAAAGAGCGAGATGCAGTGAAAGACCTTCTTCAGCAGCTGCTGCCCAAATTCAAGAGGAAAGCTAATAAAGAACTTGAAGAGAAAAACAGGTGAAGGAGGAAAAGAATGGCCTTTTGAAGAACTAGGTTCTCTTCGGTCTCATAGATTGATAGCTTGCTATTTATCATCTCCTGTACTTTATTAGTATAATATAGAAAAATATAGCTGTGGTATCTTTACCTCTGTGTGTGTGTTTTTTTGTTTTTTGGTTTTTTTTCCCCAACTTTAGCTTCTTACTAGCTGTTTAGCTATGGGCAAATGAGAATGTATAAACTCAGATGTTAAATTAACTGCCTGAAACCTAACATCTGATAAGGAACAGAACTGAAATTCAAAGGTGCTAAGGTTCCTTAATTTCTTTTCCCAGTTCTCTTCACAGAAAAGATACTAAACCATTAGAAGTGCGTTTATGAATAAGAATCCAGGAGGAAATTATACTGTTAAAAAGTTGATTGTGTGATAGCATACTATGTCATTACAGTTTTAGTAATAGTATTATACTTAAAATCTTTTTATTCTTTTTTTTTTTAATATATTTTATTGGTTTTTCACAGAGAGGAAGAGAGAGGGATAGAGAGTTAGAAACATCGATGAGAGACAAACATCGATCAGCTGCCTCCTGCACACTCCCCACTGGGGATGTGCCCGCAACCAAGGTACATGCCCTTGACCGGAATCGAACCTGGGACCCTTGAGTCTGCAGGCCAACGCTCTAGCCGCTGAGCCAAACTGGTCAGGGCAAAATCTTTTTATTCTTGAAAAAAAAAAAGTTGAGAAAGCATGTAAAATGATGAGAATTTCTGATAAGATGAATTCCATCACCAGGATCTTTCAGCCATCTGTGCTGTGACTCCAAGTGCTTATCACCATGAAAAATTAGTTGCTGGAAAATCTTAAGCATGCCTTCTCTTCTCCATTTATTTGTAAAAAAAAAAAAAATACAGTGCAGTACAAATACAGCTTTGTATCACTGGGATATAAAGATGAATAAGACCATATCCATGCCCTCAAAGAGTTTTAGTCTTTGCTTCTTCAAACTTCCATTTATCTCCACTTTATTTGTTCCTCCAAAAATGTGGAGTAGTTTTGGTTTTGTTTGTTTTGTTTTTGCTTTTAATTACTAACAAATGAACAAAATGACCTTCTGCTGCTCAGTCATCACAAAATGAAAGTTGTGTTTCAGTATTTTGTATTAAAGTCTTTAAAATGTTACCTAAATGGTGTTTTGTTCTAGAAAGTTCAGTATATTCAATGTTCTATCCCCAGAATGCTGCAAGAAGATCCTGTTTTATTTCAGCTTTATAAAGACCTTGTTGTAAGTCAAGTGATCAGTGCTGAGGAGTTCTGGGCCAATCGTTTAAATGTGAACTCAACAGAAAGTTCTTCCACATCTAATCATAAGCAGGATGTTGGCATTTCTGCAGCATTTCTGGTATGTGACCCTTCTAGATTTCTAAAAAGGGAGGCGGAGGTTAAGGAAAACTCTGATTGTGTGTTAACAATACCATTTCTTTGATAAATTTTAATATTTCCTTGAAGTAAATTCATGGGCATTTCCATATTCATGGTATTCTTTTAAAATATTTTTAAATACATACAGTATATTTTTAATTTATGTTTTTGCTATTTTTCTTGGTTTCTGGACTTGACCCTAACATACTGGAAATCATATGGACTTTTAAAAGATAAAATTTTAGCAATTGGATTAATATTTATTTCCCCTAGTACTTTTAAATTTAGGGCTGTCTGATAACTTTTTTATGATTGCTATATTTTATTTACAATAAAAGTTAAATGCATAATGACTGTCATAGTATAGAAAAAGTAAGGTTTATAAATGTATCTTAGAGAAAAATTGGGAGTACCTTACATGTAGAATTAGAAAATGTCTCTACTCTGGTGGAACCAAAGCAGTATTTACACATTTAACAAAAATTTGAGTACCATTTATATGTTTGACATCTTCTGTGTGCTTAGTATTAATTAATAAGGCTTTTCTTAAATAAACTAGTCAGATAATATTTGTTTATTTAGTAAGTAAGTTATGTTATAGTTTTGGTAACTGTAGAAGTTTATGATAAAGCTCCTATACCTGTCTATTTTTGGCCACACATAAACATGCCTGTTTGACCATGTAGGATTTTCAAGGAAGCAGATTTTATAGGTCACTGAGATTATATGAAACAGGACAGGCTTCTTTGTCTCTCTGCAAAAGTAAAGGTGAGGGACTTCCTTTGCCTCTGTAATTCATTCAGAAAATCTGTTTTTCCACCTTTTTCCAGTGTGTGTTGTGTGTTTAACATCTTTTCCCAGTATTTTAATCAATATATATTCATTATTTTAGGCTGATGTCCGGCCCCAAACAGATGGATGTAATGGTCTGAGATATAATTTAACCTCTGATATTATTGAGTCCATATTTAGGACCTATCCTGCAGGTAATACAAATCACTTCTTTCAGATAGTTAAAATATTTATTTGGATGAATTTAGTAATATTTCAATGAAAAACAAAAAGTTTACTTTTATTCTTAATCAAGTACAACAAAATATGTGAAGTACTGTACCTAGTTCCTGACATGTGGTAGATATTAAGGGTTTTAGTATATAGTGTATTGTCATCAATTCGTTGGTATGATGACTTTCCCATTCTTTCCATCAGTAGTTCTTAAACTTGATTTCCCCGACATACCTGAGCAAGATGACATCCTCCAGAGGCATCAATAAATGAGTCTCTAGAGCACTAACTCAAATCATCCTTTATGCTTCCTCCAGAGCAACCTTTCTAACATAATCCTTTCCCTTGCAGAAACCATCCTAATAGGATCACCCCAGCTCTGGTGATTTATGATGTGCTGCCAAGGTTGAGAGTCATTGCTTTAGTCATTTTTAACCAACCAGTACTCTCTTAAGCCATATACTGTTCTTTGCACTTCCTCACTTCTGCACCTTTAGTCCTTAGGAAATGTATGACTCCCATAGGACTCAGCTCAAGCATTGCCTCATTATCCCCTCACCTTCTGTAGGGCCTGTGTCTGCCTCAAAGTTAACACATTGTAATGTAATTATTTGCATATCTTTCTGATAATAGCATTATGGTGTGCCAGACACTATTCTAAAGCCTCTGTATATTGACTTATTTAGTTATCACAAACTAGAGGGCTGGTGCACAAAATTTGTGCATGGGGGACGGGGTCCCCCTCAGCCTAGTCTGCACCCTCTATAATCTGGGACCCCTCAGGGGATGTCCAACTGCTGGTTTAGGATCGGGCCTAAACCGGCAGTCAGACATCACTCTCACAATTTTGGGCCACTGGCCCCTATCTGCTCACCTGCCTGCCTGATTGCCCCTAACTGCCCCCCTGTCAGCCTGATCACCCCTCACTGCCCCCCGCCTGCCAGCCTGGTCACCCCATGCAGCCTGCTGCTCAGTCATTTGGTCTCCCCTCACTAACCCCCCCCCCCCTTGCTGGCCTGGTCACCTGTTCAATTGCAATGGTCGCTTAGGCTTTTATATAGATAGATACCCTGTGAAGTAGGTACTATTATTAAAACTTGTCAAATCTCTTGGTACAAAATAAGGTTTTGTTTGTAATTGTTAAGATTCATAAAGTTAGTACCTCACCTTATCTCAAGTTGTATTTCATATTTATAATTAGATTATTATATACAGAATATATAGTTGAACAGTTTTATAATCTAGTTTTTGCTATTAGTTTATATTTCAACTAATTTGAGGTTTTAAGAAATGGAAATGCAGCATGTAACCATTATGGTTTTTCTTCCACAGTAAAAATGAAATATGTAGAAAATGTTCCCCACAGCATGACAGAAAAGGAATTCTGGACGCGTTTTTTTCAGTCCCATTATTTTCACAGGGACCGGCTGAATACAGGGTCAAAGGACCTGTTTGCAGAATGTGCCAAAATAGATGAAAAAGGTAACTATTTACCCCTGACACTATCATTTATTTTGCTGTTCTCTCCTTATTAGTGATGTTAGTGAGGTTTTTAATTTCTGAGAAAGACTTCATCGACTTTATTTCATTTATTTTCTAGGGTTAAAAACAATGGTTTCCTTAGGAGTGAAAAACCCACTGCTTGATTTGACAGCTTTGGAAGATAAACCATTAGATGAGGTAAGTTATAGTAAAAGGATTTATGAGAGAACACAGTCTTTTCCTAGTCTTCAGCATTTTTATAATTCTAAAATTGCCTTACATGAGGATGTTTTGCTTGTGAGAATGTAAATCAAACAAAATACTGTTATCTGGAATGATTTATCAGAAGTGCTTTTCAGTAGTACTGTTCCCTATTAAAATTGCTCAGAAAACAAATTCCTGTATGAGTTGCTAAAACTTTTTAAAAGAATTTTCTAGCTCTCCCATCAACAATTCTCTAGGTAATAATGAAAGCTTAACATATTGATGAGTCTGGCTTTATGCTCTAGCTAACAGACTCTAGTAATGTGGATAAATACAAATAGACAAGGAAAAGGTAAGCTTTTGCTGATTGCCCTTTATTTACCCACCGTGAGCTCACTCATGATCCTTACCCACACTATTCCTAATAGGTTTCAACAGGCACACTTTCAAATATGAGCTACCTACCTTAGCATCATAACTCTAGATTTGCATACTTATCCAGTCATAGAAAATGAGGTTATATCTTCTAATCAGAGCTACCTATCTCTATCTTCTGGAGTAAGAGGAAAACTGCCTTCTCTTATATTTTAATTTTCTTGCCCATTTTTGGCTCCTTTTCTGCTGGCTATATATACGTGCTCCCATCTACCTATCTTTTTTTTTTCCCCTAACTTTTCTTCTAATTTTAAGTTAGTGTATTTACTCACCAAGTGAGAAAACAAATGTTAAAATTTTGTCCTATACTCTAAATTACATATTAATAGAATATAATTTTTGGTGCGCATGTGAGTCTTTTCCATAATGAAAAATTAAGCTTTTTCTTGGTGATTCTCAACATATTACAAATAGGACCCTCTTAATCATCCTGACGAAATGAAGTTTAGGGAAGCTTAGAGATTACAGCTTACTTAATATGATAAGAAAAGACATTTTAAGGCTTTTTTTTTTTTTTTAATGAAAAGATGCTATATTTTTACATGCATATGTGTAACTTCTTCACTTTGCCTATTACCAATATCAGTCTAAGCTAAATATACCATAATCATTAAGTTCATACACTTTAAAACCAAATTAGCTCCTGGCTGTGGTGACTCAATGGATTGAACGTTGTCCCATGGACCAAGAGGTCCCGGGTTTGATTCCCAGTCAGGGTACATGCCCAGGCTGTAGCTCGATCCCCAGTAGGAGCATGCAGGAAGCAGCCGATCAATGATTCTCTCTCATCATTGATGTTTCTCTCTTCCTCTCTGAAATCAATAAAAATATATTTAAAAAACATGACATGGATCAGACTCTGTCTTTTTTTTAACACTTCTAAGTCCAATTTTCTTATAAAATGAGGTTAATAGCACTGACTATAGATAATTAGGGAGGTGTTGTTTAAGGGTACAAACTTGAAACTAGTAGATAAATTAAGTTCTGGAGTTCTAATGCACAGCATGGTTAACAATACCATAGTATAAATTTCAGAGTTGCTAAGAGACTAGATCTTAAATGTCCTCACCACAAACAGAAATGATAATTATGTGACAATGAGAGAGGTGTTAACCTCAGTGGCAATCATATTACAGTATTCAAATAAAATCAATACATCATACTCCTTAAACTTATACAGTATTGCAGTTTTTAAAATGCAGGCAGGGATGGGAAGAACTGGCCTGATAGGATTGCTACAGGACTTAAGAGAGCCTAGTACAAAGTACGTGTTCAATAAGGCGTAGGTGTTATTGTTATCTACATTTTTTTAGTGCCTGCATAATATTCCATTGTATAGATGTAAAATCTTAATACAAATGTTGGTTGCCCAGCCTGAGTGGCTCAGCCTGAGTGATTGAGTGTCGACCTGTGAACCAAGAGGTCATGGTTCGATTCCCGGTCAGGGCACATGTCCAGGTTGCGGGCTCAGTCTCCAGTGTGGTGCATGCAAAAGCCAGCCAGTCAGTGATTTTTCTCTTATCATTGATGTTTCTATCTCTGCTCTCCCTCCCCTTCCTCTCTGAAATCAATGAAAACATTTTTTTTTAAAGAAAGAAAGAAATGTTGGTTGATTCCTTTTTTCTTTGGTGCCTCTTCTTTCCCTGTCATCCGCTAGTTGTTACTGTCCCAGGATATTGTCTTTGGGCCTCCTCCTGAATACATTCTCTACATGCCTTTGCTTGAAATACTAAATATGTAATGATGAATCCCAAATAGCACTGGTCTGTCAATCCCAGAACTCCAAAATCATATATCCTACTGGCTACTTGATATCTTCATTTAGATATTTCACAGACATCTGAATGTAACATGTCCAAAATGGAGCTTTTGATTCCCATCATCATAAACCATTTCTTCCTGGATCTTCCCTATCTCCATGGACTCGCTTGCTCAAGCGAAAACCTAAGGGTCTCCTTGATCCCCCTCCTTTATCTTCAACATTCATTTTGTGTCAACAGGTCCTCTACAATACATCTCTGATCTGTCTACATCTCTTGATCTCCACAGATACTTACACCCTCTTGCTGTATGCTACCACCATCTCTGGCTTCATTGCTTGCATTAGCCTTTTAATTAATCTTCCTATTTCCACTTTTGTTGTCATAGATCATTCTCTCCTAGGAATAAGAGTTATAAATTAACTCATAATGTTCTGCTATGTAAAACTCTTCAATTTCTTTTTATTGAACATAGAATAAAATCAAAACTCCTACAAGACCCTTCTTCATTGGGCCTCTACCTACTACTACTTTTTCAATTTGGGCTAGTTCTTCATTCATGCTCCAAACATAATGACCTTCAGCTCTATCCCAGGCTTTTTCTACCCCAGGGTCTTTACACCTGCTGTTCCTTCTTCCTGCTCTTCTACTTAACTAGCTTCTACCCATCTTTCAGATATCTATTCTAATGTCACTTTTCCAGAGAGACTTTTTCTAACCTCCCTATCTAAAATAGGTCCTCTTCCCAATCCAGTTACTACATTATCTCACCCTCTTTTTTTTAATATACATAACATTAGTCTCCAAATATCTCATTTTATAGAGCTTGCCTAGACTAACATTGGAAAAGTGATAAAGTCAGAATTTTATTTCATTAGCTATCTGACTTCAAAAATCTGTACTTTTTTTCACCGTATTTTGTTACTTAATATCTTGCCAAATAAGACCAAAATTGCTCTTTAAAAATGCAA